>AWOL01S0015593.1:4419-65854 GCA_000715115.1 Nicotiana otophora | reverse complement strand
GCTCAGCGCTAAACTTACACTCCAGGTATTCCGTCTTCGTCCTGCTCAACTTGAAACCCTTAGACTCAAGTGTTTGTCTCCAAACCTCCAGCCTCTCGTTAACACCGACTCGCGACTCATCAATCAGAACTATGTCATCGGCGAATAGCATGCACCATGAGTGAGCAAGATTTTTCCTTTCTGGGACTCACCTTTTCTTCAATATGCACTCGACCGTTGCTTTTCATTCTCAACTAACATCTGAATCATATTTGATATGAAATCTTATTGAACATTTGTTTTCTTCAATACCTTGCCAAGAGTTCCATGAACAGCAATGTATCACCTTTAAATTAATGGTTGGAGATGCTTTTGATATTCAAGTGACCTGTCTTATTGTAGTAATGCTACGGTAAGAATTGGCTGCAGATTTTTTATGCCTTTACATAGATCCATTGATACTCTGTTTTCAAGCATATGAAATCTTCTTTATTGGAAAGGTCTAGTTCCTCTCTAACTGCTAATGCTCATATATATATATATATCTATATACACAGATGGGAAAAAGAACTTCAAACGTCTCACTTGCCGGAGATGGTATTTGGAGATAATTGTTTGGTGCTTAAACATGTGAATAGTGGCACAAAGCTTTTTTTCAATGCATTCGATGCTTTAGATGGTTGGAAACATGAGGCATTGCCGCCTGTTGAAGTTCCAGCAGCTGCAAAATGGAAATTCAGGAGGTGGTCTACGTTGTTCTATTTTTTTAACCTAATGCTACATCAAGGATTCTGCATATGTTTCTCCAGCTTTTCTGTTAACTTTTCTATCTATCATAAATGTTTAGAATGATAATGAAAAACCAGAGATAGCTATTACCTGTACTTTGGTTTTGGTGGTTAACTTGCTTAGGGACTTCGTGCACTTCGATTGTTGAAAGTTTATTTTTTGTTTCACTCAAGCTGAAAAATGTCTATCAATGAGGAGGGCATTGAAGTTGTTCCAAGAGTTTTCATTTTTTATTTTTTTTTAATTTTCTTTTATTGTGATTTGTTGGTGAAAGGGGGTTGGGGGAAGGGGTTCAGAACTTTTTTAAAACTTTGAACTGGGACTGTGGGAGTGAAGAACCCTCAGGCATGCAAGTTATGTATCCTTGAACAATGGAGCATCATGCATTAGGTTGGTAGTAATGTAATGGTTTTGTATGTTCTGTCCTGTAGTTCCTTCATATCTGGTATGTATTAATTATTCATCTCTTCAAGTCCTACAATTTCAAGTTTGTGTATTCAATTATAGATAACATATATTATCTGTATTCCATTGTCGAGGAGGTAAGAGTTGTGAATTTGTTTGGTTCGCCTGGTTGGTGCTGACTGCAGAAATTAACGCTTGCAGATAAGAACACTCTATTTACATTGTGCGGTTAAGTTTTTTTTCTCAATTCAAATGCGAGAGTGCTTCATGATCTGAGACAGTGAACTCTTGCTGAACATGCACCAATCAGACCAACAGTGAACAATTTAAACGAATGGATAATTCTTAAAGCTACTTCAGAAAACTTCTGCTCCTAAAGAAAAACACCAATCTTCCATTTTATCCAACAGTGCCTCCTGTGTCCTTGTGGACAGCATCAAATTGAAAGGCAGATATTACTTCTTGAAAATATGGCTGGCACTAACTCTAGAACTCAATGATAGCTATTTTATATTAGTAAAAGCACATGTAATGGCTTCTATCTGGATGTTGAACATTTCCAGTAACAGATGATTGGACTCATTTTTGAATTGTGAATGGATCTCCCTGACAAAGATGCTAACTTACAGAACCTTCAAAACTCCATGGTCTAGAGAAGATTGGGTCCTACTAGGATCAACTTTTAGGCCTTTGGCTGAATCAGTGAACTGCACAACATGAGACTATCACACCAAATGAGCACTTCCTAAGCTCAAATGGAGCTTCTCTTAAAGAAGATAAAACCTCCATAACTTTTGGGAAATGAACATACTTCTCTCTCTTTAGCTATACAACCAAATAAAACTATAAAAGAATCTCTCCAGGCATATATATACACACACACACACACATGCTCCCTCCATTTTAATTATGTGGCATAGTTTGACTGGGCATGGAGTTTAAGAAAGGAAGGAAAACTTTTGAAACTTGTGGTCTGAAACATACTGTAATATTTGTGCGGCTATAAGACTTTTGAAACTTATGATCTTAAACATGCGAGAGAGAGGGAGAGGGATAGAGGGAGAGAGAGAGTGCGTGACAAGTGTCTTAATTGCCGTTTTTCATTTCCTGTCTAGAACTTCATAATAATCACAGAACTGGCAAACATCTCTAGCATCTCTTAGATCATTGAGATCGGGAACTGAAATATCATGGACACTTGGTGCTCTGTTTAACTTATTTGCTGATGTAGAAACCTTTCTTGACCAGGGAAAAATATATTTCTTTCATTTTCTAAGGTGAAGGTGAGTGCTCTGATAATGTTTACTTGCTTACTATTTTCTTTCTTTTTCTAACTCCTTTTTGCTTTTTTCTTTTGTTTTTATTTTTTTGATTTCTGCAGTAAACCTTTGCAAGAGGTGGTGCTCGACTACGACTATACTTTCACAACACCTTATTGTGGAAGTGAAATTGTTGAAAGAAATGTCGAGGTTTCTACCTTTTCCTTTGGAATAAAACTTCTTAAAGATTGAGAAGGTTTTGTCTTTCAAAGTTATCTTTTGTAGAATTTGTTAAGCCAATTGGTAATTAGTTTTGATGTGTTTAGCTTAGTAGGCTATATTATCAGTTGATTATGTTCTTTCACCTCTGGTTTTGACTCCGATATTGCATTTCAGGTTTACAACTTAGCAATGATCTGTGATGAGTTGAAACGTTATATGATTCAACATAAATTACTATGCTATAGATAACTGTTATTCAGATACTCATTTAATTCTGACTCCCTACCTTGTGAAGGTAGGAGTAAGGTCTGCGTACACACTACCCTCCCTAGACCCCACTAGTGGGAATATACCGGATATATTTTTGTTGTTGGTGACACCATCTTGGTGTGTTATTGCTTAATATATCTTTGATTTATCACCAATAAAAACCTTTTTGTCAGTTTCCTTCCTCAGTCACGTCCTTTAATTACAGCTCCTTTGCTTTCAATAGTTGTTTACTCATTCTTGTTACTATTGTGTATTGTGCGATCAGTGTGAAAGTGCAATACCTGATGAAGGCAGCAGCTGCATTCCGTGGGAAGAATGTAAGGAGAAAATTGATTTGGTTGCATTAGCATCTAAAGAACCTATTCTCTTTTATGATGAGGTTGGTGACTCAGATTTTGGTGATTTCTAGGTCATGTAACTGAGCAGTCTCATTCATGTCAACTTGATACTTATTCACCTTTCTAGCACCAAGGTTAATTTACTTCAATTTGAACAGATAATCTTATACGAGGATGAATTGGCTGATAATGGGATCTCATTTTTGACTGTTAAAGTGGTAATGTTCTCGTTGTGCTTTTTATTAAACTGTGTTGTTATTTCAAACTTCCACAACATTAGTTGGTTTTAATAGATTTGGGCTGACTTTTTTAAGTTTCTAGAGAGTCATGCCTAGTGGTTGGTTCCTATTGCTGCGTTTCTGGGTGAGTGACTCTGCTGAACATTCTACATAAACAATGCTATTGTTTACTGACGAAACCATTGCATCAGAAATACTGTCATGTAACTTATACCTCTTGTTGATGGTTGGACATGTTCCTACAGCTTAGAGTTGATGGAGTGCTTATGAGACTAAGAGACACTCGTTTGCATTGTCTATTTGGGGAGCATGGCAAATCCGTAATTCTTCGTGAAAGCTGCTGGAGAGAAACCACATTTCAGGCCTTGTCTTCGGTGAGTTTACACCCCCCCCCTTTCCGCCCTCCATGCACAACAACACACGTGTCCAGTATAAATCTATCTATGAGGGTGCCCCAAATTTTTATCCTTTTCACGCTTATGGACACTGCAACCTGTCTGGTATTCTGAATTTTGCTAGCTCACTGACATTTTCCTTAAAAATTCTGACCATCATAGGTTGTTTACTCATGTAGGGAATTACTAGCAATGACAGTTTATCTTTAAATTTCAGTGAAATGTTGGTTCATCCAACTATTAATATAGGCTGATTGGTATGTTGCATAATTTCCCAACAGTTTCTGATGCAGCGATAGTTGGATATTGTGGTAGGTAGATAAGTTGGCAGGGAGCAGAGACTGAGAGTGTAAGTTGCTAGGAGGGTTCGGACACAGAAATCATTAGGTCCGTGGAATAAGTTTGCTTCTGTGGCGAGAAGAAGAAACCAGATCCAAAACCCTTCGGGGTTGCCCAGTTGGTTTGGAGGGCAGTCATCCATACGGATGACCTGGGATCGAATCCCCCTCAATGCCTTATGGGTTGAGCCTGTCGCACATGGCTTGCCTAGTGCGGCTTACCTCCCCTGTGTGGTTTGCAGGCTATTACACAGGGGGAGGTTTACCCAGTGCGCACCAAGTGTAGCGGCTGCGGGTTTCCCTCCTTAACAAAAAAAAAAAGAAGAAACCAGATCCAAATGCAGTAAAAAGGGACGTGGTGAATTTAGAAAGAGACAAGCAAGTAGGAAGAAAAGGGTGCATGGTGAAGGTGGAGATCTGGCTATAACTCAGAGGGGTTCCAAATCTTATGCATATCACATGTGAAATTCATAATGATCTTCAATACCTAACTATTGCAACTACTTGTGTGTGCGCACTTAATGCTTATTGCAACTAATAAATTGGAGACCAAGAACTTTTGCTGCCTATCAAAGTCAGGAACTAAGTATTGGCTAGACAATTTAAGACCTCCCTGGTATTTACTGAGAATTTATTACTAATAGTAACAGACCTAACCGCAATAAGAATGACCCTACCATGCATTACACCTTAATAACCAAAAAGGTTCAAGGACAAAAGTTGAGCTTCCTTTTACCAGGGGTGGCTCAACGGTTTTTGTGGCCTAAAAGCCAAAACATATTAGAAGGCCCTTAAATTTCTTTTGTAGAATTCATATTGATGGTTTCAAGAAGAAGGAAGAGCTTCTTGTATTTCTGTATGTTAATTTACATCAAGAGTACTGACATTTTATACAATGAATCCTATGGGTAAACTAGGAAATGAAATCAGTAATTGCTACAATCAAGCTACAGAATAAAATCTGCCTATAATTAGGCTAGAGAATAAAATCTAATCTCATCATATCTTTCTACTAATTACACTAATCAACACTCCCCCTCAAGTTGGTACAAAGATGTCGCACATGCCCAACTTGCAAACCAAAGTGTGAAAAGTCTTTTTGCTGAGACCTTTTGTGAGCACATCCGCTAGCTGCTTTTCTGACGATACATGAAGCAAACTCAAGGTACCACCAACAATCTTTTCTTTGATGAAATGTCGATCAATTTCAACATGTTTTGTTCTATCATGTTGAACATGATTACGAGCTATACTGATCGTAGCCTTGTTGTCGCAATATAACAAAAGCTTCCCTGTTTCAGACAATCTCAATTCCTTCATGAACTTTTGTAGCCAAATAAGTTCACAAGCACCCTGGGCCATTGCTCTATATTCTGCTTCTGCACTAGATTTGGCAATTACATTTTGTTTCTTGCTTCTCCAAGTAACTTCATTCCCTCCTATGAGTGTACAATAACCAGATGTAAATCTTCTGTCATCTAGAGATCCAGCCCAATCTGCATCTGTAAAGACTTCTATCTGGAAGTGACCATGTTTGGAGAAAAGTAGACCCTTTCCTGGTGCAGACTTCAGATACCGCAAAATGTGAAAGACAACTTGCATATGAGGATCTCGTGGATCGTGCATGAACTGACTCACCAAGCTAACTGAATAGGTTATGTCTGGCCTAGTGTGAGAGAGATAAATGAGTTTTCCAACCAACCTCTGATATCTCTCCTAATATCAATTGACTTTCCAACCCCAGTTTGTAACTTGTGATTGCTTTCAATGGGAGATTATGCTGGTTTGCAACCTGTCATACCAGTTTCTTTCAAGAGATCTAGGATATATTTCCTTTGAGAAATAAAGATTCCTCTTTTTGATCTAGCAACCTAAATTCCCAAGAAGTATTGCAACTTCCCTAGATCTTTGATCTCGAATTCCTGGGCTAACAACTTCTTCAATCGGGCCATCTCTTCATTATCATTCCCTGTCATTACTATGTCATCAACATAAACTATGAGAAGAGTGAGTTTACCCTTTTGGTGTTTTATGAAGAGGGTATGATCGGCATTACTTTGTTGGTAACCGAAGGAGATCATCGCTTTGCAGAATCTGTCAAACCAAGCTCTTGGAGATTGCTTCAGTCTGTACAAGGCTTTCTTCAGTCTGCACACTTTTCCTTGACTTTGTTCAGTATCAAATCCAGGAAGAATCTCCATATACACCTCTTCTTCTAAGTCGCCATGAATAAATACATTCTTCACATCAAACTGTTATAAGTCCCAATCAAGATTAACTGCACAAGACAAAAAAATTCTAATAGTGTTCATTTTTGCAACATGGGCAAATGTATCTTGATAGTCCACTCCGTAAGTTTGAGTGAACCCCTTAGCCACCAGTCTTGCTTTGATTCTTTCAATCGAACCATCAGCTTTGTGCTTCACAGTAAAGACCCATTTGCAGCCAACCAATTTCTTATTTAGTGGTGAAGTGACAAGATCCCAAGTCTCATTCTTTGACAAGGCCTTTGTTAGTTTATAGCTATGTACATCACATAGTCTTGTCCCACATTGGAATAGGAGTAATATGTCCTTGTAGTGTATAACTATAAATAAAGACCTCTTGTATTGTATTCATCATCTAATATCAATAATATATTTTCTCCCGTGCTTTCTCACATCGTATCAGAGCTTCAGTGAGAAAAGATCGTTGTGCGTCATTCCAACAACATCCGGAAAGAAAGAACTCGGTCACCGTGCAATTTTCCGGTGACCTAAGAGATTGTTGCATCAAAGTCACTATATATAAGTGTTGTGAACAAACCAACACCACCATAAGGTCCGCCGTAGTCCCGCGACCAAACCCTAGAAAATCCCACCGGAATACTCAAATCCACGCGCCCTTACGCGCCGGACAGAGTTCAAATTTTTCGGCGAGATCTGTGCACGCGCCGAGCGCGTGAGACTCCTTACAACCAGATTCTGACGATCTTCCTTCAGGAAAGCTTACCCGCACAGAAATTCCGAGTCGACCAGTGCTATCCCCGACAAATTCCGACAACTTTGCAATTTCCGGCGAGTTACAGTGTTTCCGGCGCAGAACATTGTTCTGTTTTTCCTGCTCTAAACAGTGTTTTTCAAGCTATTTCTTCAGTTTTCTCACAGGAGTTACTTATTTCCACTATTTTAAGTTAACCCTACTACAAATTGTAGCGACATGGGAACCGATGCTTTGAATAGTTGGATGATTTCTTTAGCAGATTATATTGAGTTCCTTCAGTACAAAGCATGTAAACAGACATCTTCTAAGATAGCTTCTGTTGTTCAAACAGGTAATAGCGTGACTTGTTTCTCCCAATCTTCATCCTCCGAGTCTTGGGTCATTGATTCAGGTGCATCAGATCATATTTCTGATAACAAATCTCTTTTCACTACTATTTCGTATTCTCAATCTCTTCCAAGAGTCGCAATGGCCAATGGGTCTCAAACCATGGCAACTGCAATAGGTCAAGCAAGCCCACTTCTTTCCTTACCTTTAGATTCAGTCCTTTATGTTCCCAATAGTTTTTTTAATCTCATAGCTGTTAGTCGCTTAGCCAAATCCCTTAAATGCGTTGTTTTATTTATTGATGACCATGTTTTTATACAGGAACGCAATACGGGGCGGATCATTGGTACCGAGTGTGAATCAAACGAACTTTATTACCTTATCCTTGCTAAATCACATGGACTCACATCTTGTCTTCCTTCAACAACTTGTTCTGTTACTGATTTACCAGATTTATTACATAAACGGTTGGGACATCACAGTTTGTCAAAACATCAGAAAATGGTATCTGGTTTATCTCACTTATTAGCTCTAGAGTGTGAGTCATGTCAGCTCGGTAAGCATACTCGCTCCCATTTCCCTTGGCGTCTTGATAATCGAGTAGAGTCACCTTTTACTTTAGTCCATTCAGATGTTTGAGGTCTTAGTCGGGTCAGTTCCACCTTGGGATTCCGCTACATCGTCAGTTTCATTGATGATTATTCCAGCTGCACTTGGATATTTTTGATAAAAAATCGATCTGAGCTATTTTCTATTTTCCAGACCTTCCACACTGAAATTCAAAATCAATTTGGGGTTTCTATTCGCACATTTCGTAGTGATAATGTCCGAGAGTATTTGTCTTCCCCATTTTAGCAGTTTATGAAATTTCATGGGATTATTCATCAAACATCTTGTCCGTACACATCTCAACAAAATGAGGTAGCTGAAAGAAAGCATAAACATCTTATTGAAACTGCTCGTATCCTACTTATACAATCTCATGATCCGTTGCGTTTTTGGGGGATGCCGTTCTTACATCTTGCTATCTTATTAATTGTATGCCATTTTCAGCTATCCAGAACCAAGTTCCATTCTCTGTCATGTTTTCCCACTTACCATTGTTTTCTCTTCCACCCCGTATCTTTGGAAGCACTTGTTTTGTCCATAACCTTACTCCAGGAACAGATAAGTTAGCTCCTCGTGCTCTTAAGTGCGTATTTTTGGGTTACTCGAGAACACAAAATAGGTATCGATGCTACTCTCCTGACCTCCAGCGGTACCTTATGTCCGCTGATGTTACCTTCTTTGAAACCCAATCATACTTCACAGGTTCAGGTCATCACTTAGATATTTCTGAGGTACTACCAGTTTCACCTTTTGGAGATTCAGTAACTCCAACTCCACCACCTACAGCTCCAGTTGCAGCTCCTACAGCTCCAGTTGTAGCTCCACCACCTATAGCTCTAGTTCCTTCACATAATCCAGTTCAACCTTCTGCAACTCCACCACTCTTGACTTATCATCGTCGTCCACATCCAGCATCAGGCCCACCCAGGTGATTCACGCCTGCATCAGATTCTGCACCCACTGCAGACTTGTCTCCTCTTAGTCAACCAATTGCACTCCGCAAAGGTGTACGATCCATACTTAATCCTAATCCCCACTATGTCGGTTTAAGTTATCATCGTCTGTCGTCACCTTATTATGCTTTTATATCTTCTTTGTCCATTGTTTCTATCCCTAAGTCTACAGGTAAGATACTATCTCATCCAGGATGGCGACATGTTATGATTGACGAGATGTCTGCTTTACATGCGAGTGGCACTTGGGAGCTTGTTCCTCTTCCTGCAGGTAAGTCTACTGTTGGTTGTCGTTGGGTTTATGCAGTCAAAGTCGGCCCAGATAGCCACGTTGATCGGCTTAAGGCTCGTCTTATTGCAAAAANCTCGTCTTGTTGCAAAAAGATATACTTAGATTTTTGGGCTTGATTATAGTGATACTTTCTCTCCCGTGGCTAAAGTAGCATCTATTCATCTCTTTTTGTCCATGACTGTTGTACGTCATTGGTCTCTTTATCAGTTAGACATTAAGAATGCTTTTCTCCACGATGATCTTGAGGAATNCCAGGATGGCGACATGCTATGATTGACGAGATGTCTGCTTTACATGCGAGTGACACTTGGGAGCTTGTTCCTCTTCCTGCAGGTAAGTCTACTGTTGGTTGTCGTTGGGTTTATGCAGTCAAAGTCGGCCCGGATGGCCAGGTTGATCGGCTTAAGGCTCGTCTTGTTGCAAAAGGATATACTCAGATTTTTGGGCTTGATTATAGTGATACTTTCTCTCCCGTGGCTAAAGTAGCATCTGTTCGTCTCTTTTTGTCCATGGCTGCTGTACGTCATTGGCCTCTTTATCAGTTAGACATTAAGAATGCTTTTCTCCACGGTGATCTTGAGGAAGAAGTTTATATGGAGCAACCACCTGGTTTTGTTGCTCAGGGGGAGTTTAATGGTTGTGTGTGCAGATTGCGCAGGTCACTATATGGTTTGAAACAGTCCCCTCGAGCTTGGTTTGGTAAGTTCAACACAATTATTTAGGAGTTCGGCATGACTCGTAGTGAGGCTGATCACTTTGTGTTTTATTGGCATTCTGCTCCTAATCTGTGTATTTATCTAGTGGTTTATGTTGATGATATTGTTATTACTGGCAATGATCAGGATGGTATTACTAATCTGAAGCAGCATCTCTTTCAGCACTTCTGGACTACGGATCTGGGCAGATTGAAGTATTTTTAGGTATTGAGGTCGCTCAGTCTAGCTCAGGTATTGTTATTTCACAGCGGAAGTATGCCTTAGACATTCTTGAGGAGACTGGAATGATGGGTTGCAGACCTATTGACTCTCCTATGGATCCGAATGCTAAGCTTCTACCTAGACAGGGGAGCCTCTTAGAGACCCTACGAGATATAGAAGGTTGGTTGGCAAATTGAATTACCTCACAGTGACTAGACCTGATATTTTNTATGCCTTAGACATTCTTGAGGAGACTGGAATGATGGGTTGCAGACCTATTGACTCTCCTATGGATCCGAATGCTAAGCTTCTGCCTGGACAGGGGGAGCCTCTTAGAGACCCTACGAGATATAGGAGGTTGGTTGGCAAATTGAATTACCTCACAGTGACTAGACCTGACATTTCTTTTCCGGTGAGTGTTGTAAGTCAGTTTATGGATTCTCCCTGTGATAGTCACTGGGATGCAGTTGTTCGCATTCTTCGGTATATAAAGTCAGCTCCAGGCAAAGGATTACTATTCGAGGATCGAGGCCACGAGCAGATTGTTGGGTACACAGATGCTGATTGGGCAGGATCACCTTTTGATAGACGTTCTACGTCTGGATATTGTGTTCTAGTAGGAGGTAATTTGGTCTCGTGGAAGAGCAAGAAACAGAATGTAGTTGCTCGATCTAGCGCCGAAGCCGAATATCGGGCCATGGCTATAGCAACGTGTGAGTTAGTTTGGATCAAGCAGTTGCTCAAGGAGTTAAAGTTCAGAGAAATCAGCAAGATGGAACTGGTGTGTGATAACCAGGCTGCTCTTCATATTGCGTCAAATCCGGTGTTCCATGAGAGGACTAAACACATTGAGATCACTTTGTCAAAAAATACTTCCAGGAGATATTATTACAAAGTTTGTAAAGTCGAATGATCAACTAACAAATATTTTCACTAAGTCTCTTACTGGTTCCCGTATTAGTTATATGTGTAACAAGCTCGGTACATATGATGTGTATGCACCGGCTTGAGGGGGAATGTTAGTTTAGAGCTATGTACATAACATAGTCTTGTCCCACATTGGAATATGAGTAATATGTCCGTGTAGTGTATAATTATAAATAAGGACCTCTTGTATTGTATTCATCATCTAATATCAATAATATATTTTCTCCCGTGCTTTCTCACAGCCTTCATATCTTCAATCATAGTTTGCTTCCATTTAGGATCTGCAAAAGCATCCCTCCAATTCTGGGGAATAGACACAGAAGAAATAGACAAGGCAAAAGCTCTATAGGAAGGAGATAAAGAATTATAGGAGACAAAGTTAGATAAGGGATGTTTGGTGCAAGATCTGACTCCTTTTCTGTGAGCAATAGGCACATCTAACTCACTAGGAAATGTAGATAACTCACCAGTAGAAGAGGTTTCAACAGCAGAAGAGGGTTCAACTTCAGTAGATTGCATGATGACTTCTTCCGCTCTCTTTTCCCTTGAATAAGTTATCAAATCAGGTTTATCCAAACGCCCAATAGTCCCCCCCTGAATTCTTTCTTCAATTTCACTTTCTCATGTCTTAGTGGCTTCAATAGTGAGAATCATCTCTTCATCCTTATAGCTCTCCCTCTGAAGAGGTGATGGTGTTTTATTGTAATAGGGCTTAGATTCTCGAAAGGTAACATCCATGCCGACGAAAGATCTCCTAGAAGGAGGATGATAGCATTTATACCCTTTATGCGTTGGAGAATACCCAAAAAAGACACATTTAATAGCTCTAGGATCAAGTTTTCCCGAACTCCTAGTGTGAACAAAGCAAACACAACCAAACACCTTCGGAGGAACAATATAGTCATTCTTACCCTTCTAAGCTTCCAAAGGACTCTGAAAATTGCGACTTTTAAGTGGCATTCTATTGATAAGGTAGGCAGCTACTAGAATGTCATCCCCTCAGTAAGGTTTTGGTAGATTCATAGTAAACATTAGAGATCGTGCCATTTCTAGCAAATGCCTATTTTTCCTTTCAGCAACCCCATTTTGTGCAATAAGGACAACTAGTTTGATGGATTATCCCAAAAGACTCCAAATAAGCACCAAAATCTTTACCTATATATTCTGTGCCATTGTCAGTTCGTAAGATTTTTATCTTGACCTCAAATTGGGTACATATCATCTTATCAAACGACTGAAAACAGGAGAAGACTTCATTTTTGGCCTTTAACAAATATACCCAAGTCATCCTAGTGCAACAATCAATAAAAGTAACAAACCATCGACTACCAGACAAGGAAACTGTTTGAGCAGGACCCCATACATCAGAGTGAATAGTCGAAAAAGGGATAGTACTTTTATTATCACTTAAAGGATAAGAGTTTCTAGTGTGCTTGGCATATTCACAAGCATCACAAAACAAAGATTCAAACTCAGTTCTAGAAAACAAACTAGGATATAATTTCTTTAGAACAAAAAAGGATGGGTGTCCCAACCGTCTATGCCACTGTATTATTTCTTAGTTGACATTCTTATTTCCTCCAAAAAAGGCTTGACCAAAGTCTCGAGTTCCATCAATCCAATATAAGTCATCATTCAATCTACCACTGCCAGTCCTCTTCCTTGTTTGAAGATCCTGAAAAACACAATAATCAGGGAAAGACTCGACACTACAGTTTAGTTTTTTGGTGATGGCGCTAACAGATAACAAGTGAAAAACTCAGGTACATGAAAAACAGATGACAATGTAATATCAGGTGTACAGATAACAGAACCTGTTCCAGAGACAGGAGTTAGGGAGCCATTGGCTATTCTGACACAATCCCCCTTGGGACTAGGAGAGTAGTTTTGAAAGCTTTTAGAGGAGCTGTCATGTGTCTATTCGCACCAGAATCAATAATCCAAGAATTAAGATGGTCATTAAAGGCAATACCTGAGTGCACATAATTGGAAGTCCCAACATTAGAAATGTCAAGTTTGTTTAAGAGACGACGAAGGTGCTGAACTTCCTCCGAAGACAAAGTTTCTCCTGAAGCAGTTTCTCTGAATGTTTCTACATTTTCTGCAATATTTGCTTGACCCCTTGATAGACCGACACGCTTGCCTCCACGACCTCTAGTTGGTTTATCATGCAGTTTCCAGCATGTCTCTTTTGTATGTCTTGACTTTCCAGTTGGTCTATCATATATCCTTTCTTTTTCAACCAATTTCTGAAAGAGAACTGCATCATCAGTATACTTCGCTTGGAAATCCTGATAGTAGTCAATTTTCTGCCATAACCCAGTTAACTCGGAATAGTAGTCAGTGATAGTCAACTCACCTTGCTTAGTGGCATGAATCTTATTTCGAATTTCAAAGACCTGAGCGTCATTTCCCTTACGAGAGTAAGTGCGCTTAGTAGAATTCCAGATCTTTTCAGCAGTATCAAACAGTAAATACTGTTTAGAAATTCCAGGGTGCATAGTATTCAAAAGCCATGTCATAACTAGGGAATTATTTGAATCCCATTGACTATAGCTAGCATCAGTCACAACTGGTGCTTTCTTTTCTCCCATAATATAACTAAGCAACTTTCTAGACTTAATAAAAAGCAAACAAGATCTTGACCAAGCAAGATATGTACCAGTCCTATCCAATTTAACTGCGCTAACTTGTGAAATAGAATTAACCATTTGTGAAAGAGAATTATTTGTTGATTTGGTGTCCCCCATTATTTCACAAGTAGCAGTCCAGAAGCCAAAGAAAGGAATACAATCTGAAATAATCAAACCTAGAGAAAGAAATTGCTCTTTTCTACCAAAGTATCGAACATGAACTCCAAGGATGAGAGAAAAAAACAGCAAACTTCGCTGGAGAACAAGATCTGAGAAGCTGAAACCTTACTTCCGGTGAGAAAAAAAATTTGGAACTGCGGTAGGCTTGAAATTTGCTGGCGATCTGAAAGGAGCAAAAAAATTCCAGAAAAAGTCGCCGGAAGGCTGTCTACTCGCCGACGCGTGAGATATACGCGTCGCCGGAGTTAGAGCCGTTGACGGTGCGCGGCGGCGCGTGGAGAGGTCCTTCTCGGAGCTGCTTACTGGGGTTTTGTCGCCGTTGCCTGAGGGAGCTTGTAGTGGTGTTAGTTTTTCCACACTACTAGTATATAATTATTTCGATGCGTACAACCACCGTAAGGGAGGAAAAACTCGACCTCTTCAAAGAACTGGAACCCTATAGTGCAGCGGAGGCTCTGATACTATGATGATTTCAAGAGGAAGGAAGAGCTTCTTGTATTTCTGTATGTTAATTTACATCAAGAGTACTAACATTTTATACAATGAATCCTATGGCTAAACTAGGAAATGAAATCAGTAATTGCTACAATCAAGCTACAGAATAAAATCTGCCTACAATTAGTCTAGAGAATAAAATCTAATCTAATCATATCTTTCTACTAATTAGTCTAATCAATACATATAATAATGAGATACAAAGCAAACTTTTAGGATTTTGGCCTAGTGGTAAGTGTACAACACGTGATGTGTGAATTAGGTGCACGTCACGATTTGGAACTTTGTCATAAATAAAAATATGCCATTAATTAAGTGGAAGAAGGTAGAGGGGGCACGTCGATAATCTGTCGACTTTCGAACCTTGAACCCCTTTGCATTTGGGAATTTCTGTTAAAAGGATGAACAAAAAAAAAATTCCTTTCTAATGGATGGATCGATAAAATATGGTGAAAAGAAATAGCCAATACACGAGTTTCCTTTTAGGAGGAAAAATTAGATTTGATAACGAAGGTAAATAAACAACACAACAACAACCCAGTATAATCCCACTAGTGGGGTCTGGGGAGGGTAGTGTGTACGCAGACCTTACCCCTACCCTGGGGTAGAGAGGCTGTTTCCAAATGACTCTCGGCATCCTTCCCTCCAAGAACTCCCCACCTTGCTCTTGGGGTGACTCGAACTCACAACCTCTTGGTTGGAAGTGGAGGGTGCTTACCATCAGAGCAACCCACCTTGTCAAAAACGAAGGTAAATGCATCATTTAATTAAATGAGATAAATTTATCGTTATTTATCACTCAACTGTATAAATTTAATTAAAACTTTTAAAATATTTTACTAATAATAATTACATAAATTATATGTGACACATAGTAGTACTTAAAATTGGGGCCCTTAATATTTTGGGGGCCTAAGGCAATGGCTTTATTTGCCTTACTCTTAGGCCACCCCTGCCTTTTACCAATATTTCAAAAAAACATACTTGACAACTGGAGTGAAAACTCTCAAAATTAATTGCAGCAATATATTTATGTGGCATATCACACTATTTCTTTTATAACATAAATAGTTACATCTAAAAGCACCTTTTAGGGACATTATGAACTTTCCCTTTTTAAGTACATTCCATGTCAGTTTTATTGTCGGTAAGAAATTAGAGAGAGTGAGAGAACTTTAGTTGGTCCATTTAAGTTAACGAGATTTCTCTTCTTGTTTGCCTATTGTTAGAAAATTCATTATTTTTACAGAATGCACCATGTCCAATTTTAGCACTGCGCCTTAGATTATATGTTGGGATAATTGTGATGTTAGATTGTGTTATAGTTAAATATTTGTAAGCATTCCCTTACTAGTCTTCTTAATATCTGCAGAAAGGATACCCTTCTGATTCTGCTGCATATAGTGATCCAAGCATCATCGCTGAAAGGCTTCCCATTGTAATGCAGAAGACTCAAAAGCTCAATATTACGGTGCCCTCTAAGCAGTAGTATGATCCTAGATTTTTGTATAAGATCTTCTTTTTCATTCCCCCCCCCCCCCATGCAACTTCAATTACATTCTTTTATTTATCGTCAAGCAAGTTAGTATACGTACCTCACAGTGCTTTCACTTTGTCTTTCATCTGGATTTTGATCTTTCCTCATTTTAAATGTGTTATCTGGATTTGAGGAGCAATCTTCACTGCATTCAAAGAGCGCAAGCATGTGGTTGGAGGATCAGAGAAATGTGAGCGTGTTGTGAGAATGCACGGGAGAAAAATCTATTTTATTAACAATGATATAATGAGCCATATATATAATACATATTCTACTCCTACTACATATAGGACTAGGACATATCCTACTCCTACTACATATGAGACTAAGATTATTTACACATAACTGTTTAACATTCTCCCTCAAGCCGGTGAATATAAATCATATGTACCGAGCTTGTTACATATGTAACTAATACGAGGACCAGTGAAGAACTTGGTGAAAATATCTGCAAGCTGAACATTGGACTTCACTATGAGTCATGCCAAATTCCTGGATAGCTGTGCTGAACTTACCAAACCAGACTCGAGGAGACTGCTCTATACCATAAAGTGATCGGCGCAAGCGACATCCAAGGCCACTAGACACCCTGAGCAACAAAATTAGGTGGTTGCTGATAAACAGAAATTGGCCAAAAAGTCGCCGGAGAAATTTAAAAATAATGAGACTAAACCTAATTCCACAGTACAAAATAGGTTCTAAAATACCACTAGAAAACAGAATCTTTTTTTGAAATTACTGTTCACACTGGAAAAAGTGCACTGTTCACGCCGGAAAAAATAAAAATTGTCAGAATTTGATGTAATTTATATGGGTAGGCTCGGAGTCAGTGGACGAGTAAATTGTGCTGAAGAAGTTTTGTCAAAAAGTGGCAGGAATGGCTCACACGCGCCGAAAAAGTTACTGTAGCTCGCCAGAAAATTCCTAAGTTCTCCGAGTTTGTAGGAAATTGTACTAGTGGACTTGGAATCACCCCACGAAACAACTATCCTAAAGAAATTTCTGAAAATTCTAGCTGGAAAGTGCTCCACGCGCCGACGCTTGTCTTAGACCCACTCGTCGGAACTCTAGTTCTGGCGGTGCGTGGAGGCGCGTGAGGAACTTTCTGCCGGAGCGATTGACTGGGGTTTTGTCGCATGACTTTTCCGAACAAGATGGTAGTGTTTGTTTTCGCACAACACTTACCGATGAGGAGATAACGCAAATCAATCTTGAGTCGTCAACCGGAAAGAAGCACGGTGACCGACTTTTCTGTTCCGATGGGACTGAGATTTCTGAGATTTGGTCGCACAAAGGTTTCAGATCTGATGGTGGTACTGGTATATGCACAATACAACTGTAGTGTGATTAACCCTGGGAACAAGACGAAGTTGACGGAAAATTGCACGGCGATGAGATCTTTCTTCCCGGATGTCGCTGGAATGACGCAATGCACGGGAAAAAATCTATTTTATTAACAATGATACAATGAACCCTATATATAATACATATCTTACTCCTAATACATATGGAACTAGGACATATTCTACTCTTACTGTATATGGGACTAAGATTATTTACACATAACTATCTAACACGTGTAATGGCAGAGAAGTGAGAATAAGTCGAGACTTTCGAAGAATACTCCATTTTGACCCTGAAATCTCTTTTGCACTAAGCACTGTCTCACTTGAACCTCCAATAGAAGATTTGAACTCTGAAAACTCTCAATATGAAGCTGCAATGACTCTATCATTAAACTGTGTCCTGAACGGCTGACAAATGATCTTGTGCACCTCATGTGGGGCTTTTACGTGGGTAATTATTTCAGTACTTTTTGTGGGACGATATTACAGGTAGATGTAAACTCTATGGGTTCAACCTTTAAGGTTTTTAGTATTGAACTCATTATATCCTTAAAGTTATAGGTTCATATCTACAATTCGTTGCGATTTTAGTAAACCTTTGCACATAAATTTGTGTTCCGCGTCGAAAGTTATGGGTTCAATTGAACCTGTTGAAATAGGGCTACATCCGCCCATGATTACAGGTGATAGTAGAGAGGTTGTTTGGTATTCATGTTTCGCCTGATAAAGGGGACTCCTGTGCTGATTATTGGTCAAAAGTGGAACTCCACATATTCTTTTCATCGCACTTCTTCCCTTAGCATAACATCTGGCAACCAAATGGATGTTGTTGGTGAAGTTGCTGATAAAGGAGCAAGCTGGTAAGCCAACAAAATAGCAGCCATCAGGAAATTACCCAATATTACCTTATCAGAACTTTTACTAGTGATAGATTTCAACTTTGGTCGTGGGTTCCAGTTATATGAATACAAAATCCTTCAGGGGTCGACGAGTTGATGGGTTATACTTTAAGATTCTTGAATTGTACTATTATATGCATTAAAATTGACTCAATAATTTGCATTCTAGTTGGAATTGATAATATTTGACTCAATATCTAACTGGTCGTCACTGGGATCTAGATGTAAGATTTAGACCGGAAGGGATCACTGATAACACCATAAATTTGGAGATTTGTAAGGGGTGGGTGAGGTTGTAGGGCCCATGCTAGCCCCTTTTCTGTCTGTGCTATCTCCAAGGCCGTAATAGGGTACCAAATACCAATGCTTTGTTTTGAGAGCTTAAAAGTTTAGTGCTTGCTCACAAGGCCTAAACTGAAAGTGCGAGTAGTCAACAAGGGAAAGGATGTTCGATAGCAAATACTTTGAGGTGCTCAAAACTGGAAAAAGGAGAAGCTGTTTCATTTGTTGGAACTATGAGATAGTATTTATCAAACTTCGATTATGTCACTCAGGCACCTAAGTGCATTAGATTGACTTAATATTTGGTGCTTTAGTGAGATGTAAATTTAAAGTGCTATCTCTTTTATATTAGACAATGTGAAATTTAAATAGATGATGACTATCAGGTCTTGAAGACATGTATGGAGAATGTGTGGCCGTAAGATTTAAAGAAGAGTATTTGCAGTTAATCGCTTGTTCTTTTTGCTAACCTCTCCAAGCACTTAATAGAGAACATTCATGATGTGTGCCAGCTATGGGGGCCCGGAGAAGTAGTGGGTCACGAGAAGCATGTGGACCATGACAACGAACTGTATTAGAGAAGCTGCTAGAGAGGTGCTAGGGGTCACAAAAGGTTACTCAGGTGAACACAAAAGGGACTGATGGTGGAATAGAGAGGTCCAAGGAAAAGTGGAGGCCAAAAAGGCGGCATATTTGAAGCTTGTGGAGAGCATAGACGAGGATGAGAAGATGATGAATAAGGAGCGGTATAAGAAGGCTAAGAAGGAGGTGAATTTAGCGGTTATGGCGGTCAAGACAACTTTTGGACGTTTGTATGCATAACTTGGGGTCAAAGGCGGAAACAAGAAGCTGTACAATATAGCCAAAGTAAGAGAGATGAAGGCACATGATCTGGACCAAGTGAAGTGCATCGAAGACGAGGAAGGTAAGGTATTGGTGGAAGAGGCACATATTAGACGAAAATGGCAGACATGCTTCCACAAACTCTTGAACGAAGAGGGGGACAAAAACATTGTGTTATGTGTTTTGGAGCACTCCGAGAGTCATCCAAATTTTTGGTATTGTACGTGCATGAAGATTGAGGAAATTGAATGGGCTATGCGTGAGATGAGCAGGGAAAGAGCGATCGGCCCAAATGATATCCCGTGAAGTTTTAGAAGAACGATGGCATAGCAGGCTTGGAGTGGCTTACCAGGTTGTTTAGTGTTATTTTTAGAACAAAAAAGATGCCCAAGGGATAGAGGTAGAGTACGATGGTTTTGTTATACAAGAACAAGGGTGTCATCTAAAATTGCAACAACCATAGGGATATCAAGCTGCTAAGTCACACTATGGAAGTATGGGACATGGTGGCGGAAGTGAGGGTGAGGAGAAGTGTGTTTATTTTCGAGAATCAGTTTGGATTCATGCCGGGATGTTTGACTACGGAAGCCATTCACCTCGTCAGGATTGGTGGAACAATTTAGGGATATAAAGAGGGGCTTACATATGATGCTCATTGACCTAGGAAAGCTTACGACAATATCTCAAGGGAGGTCCTTTGGAGATGTTTGGAGGCTAGCGGTGTTTCTGTTGCATATACTAGGGTGATTAAGGGCATGTGTGATGGAACTAAAACCTGGGTGAGGGATGTGAGAGAAGACTTGGAACACTTCCAGTTGTGATGGGGTTGTACCAGGGATAAGCTCTTAGCCCGTTTTTATTCGCCTTGACGATGGACGTAATAACACGTCATATTCAAGGGAAGGTGTCATGGTGCATGTTATTTGCAGATAACATAGTACTGATTAACAAGACACCAAGGCGGTGTTAACGTGAGGCTGAAGGTTTGGAAATAGACCCTGGAGTCTATGTTTCAAGTTGTGCAGGACCAAAACAAAATACTTGTGATGCAAGTTCAGTAACATGAGTCATGAAGCGGACGTGAAAGTGAAGCTTGACATTCAAGTCCTACCCAAGAAAGGAAGTTTCAAATACCTTGGCTCAATAATACAAGGTAATGAGCAGATTGACGAGGATGTCACAGATCGTATTGAAGTAGGGTGGATGAAATAAAGGTTGTCTGGTATTTTGTGTGATAAGAATGCGCCGCCTAGACTTAAAGATAAGTTTTATAGAGTTGTAGTTAGACCAACTATGTTGTATGGGGTAGAGTATTGGCCAATTAAGAACTACTATGTCCAGAAGATGAAAGTAGCATAAATGAGAATATTGAGATGGATGTGCGGCACACCAGGAGAGATAAAATTAGGAATAAAGTTATTCGGGACAAGGTTAGAGTGGCCCCCGTGAAGGCAAGATGCGAGAAGTGAGATTAAGATGATACATGCATGTGAAGAGGAGAGGCACAGATAATGCCGCGAGGATGTGTAAGATGTTGGCCTTGGTGTGCCTGAGGAGAGGTAAATGTAGGCGTAAGAAGTATTGAGGTGGAGTGATTAGACAGGACATGGAGCAACTTCAGCTTACCGATGACATGACCCTTGATAAAAGGATGTGAAGATCGAGGATTAGGGTAGAGGGTTAGTGGGTATTTGAGTGTTTTCTTTTTGCCATACCAGTTGCACTAGTACTTAGTCTTGTTTTTCCCTAAGTTGCTCAGACACGGGTGTGAGTGTCCGACACAAGTGCGGATCTAGAGGTCGGATCCTTCGAGATGTAAATTCTAAGATTCGGAGATATAGATCCTAGTACGGATATGGGTGCGGGGATCCGACTAAAAATAATTCAAAAAAGAAGGGCAGCCCAGTGCACTAAGCTCCCGCTATGCGCGGGGTCCGGGAAGGGCCGGACCACAAGGGTCTATCGTATGCAGACTTACCCTACATTTTTGCAAGAGGCTGTTTCCCCGGCTCAAACCCGTGACGACTAAAAATAATTCAAAAAATGAAAATATAAAAATATCTCTAAATTATGAGAAATTTTGTGAATACATTTACGTATAACTTGTAAAGTGTGAATTTCTTTTTTATTCTCAAGTTGTAGATAAGTAAATGATTGGTTTCTTAGATAAGGTATGTTATTTTCTTCAAATTTACCCTAGTTTTGGTTATGATTTCGGGAATCAAATTGTATCTCGTCTAGACTTTTTCCCTCCGTTATAGTCAAAGTACCCAAAATTATTTGACCAGATTCGGTACGGATCCCATACCCACACCCATACTAGTGTCGTGTCGATACGAGTGCGGCATCTAAACTACCGTGTTGAAGCAACTTAGGTATTTCCTTGTTCGTAGAGTTATACTGCTACCTGTTATTTCTTTCGCTTCAGTTATCTTATCATATCACTGTTGTTACTGTGTTTCTTTTCATTTTTCATTGAGCCTTGGGTCTTCGGAAACAACCTCTCTACCTCCATGAAGTATGGGTAAGGTCTGCGTATACACTACCCTCTCCAGACCCCACTTGTGGGATTTCACTGGGTATGTTGTTGTTACGATGTGATGCTGAATATTTTAAGCCTTATTTTGGTTGATTTAGCATGAAACTAAAGATGAATCACCCATACTTCATTTTCATGTGTGGTTATTGAATTACAAAACTTTTGGTGCAACTAGTGACTTTCTGTTTGTAATTTGCTGACATCATGTAGAACTTTGAAGTAAGTATTTTAGAGAAGGCTTGCTAACATTTGCTGATTAGTAGGGGCTTAGATTTCTGTTCATCTGGAATGTGAAGGTGAAGAATGGGTCAAACTGACGTGTTGAAGTACTAGAGTTGAAAGCCAATTCAATCTATTTACAGTGTACTATGTAACATCTTAATCGTGAACATTGTTGACCACCATCCCAAAGAACAAGAAATGATGGAAGCAAAGGAAAAAAGTAAAATCATTCATTTCCTTCTCCTACATCTTTGTAACTCAGAATTGGAATTTCTGTGAAGGTTCCCTCCATAGCTTCCATCTTTCAGTAGTGCTGCAAAACAAGCGTGTGTCGTTTCCCTGCACTCTCTTTCACTCCCTTGCAAATATATTATATCTTCAAAGCTTCATCAGTAAAGAAACGTCAAAGTTGTTGCTTTTCTTATAACTTGTAGATAAAGTTGTCTAACTTCTTGTAGTATAAATATGGTACTATCAAGATTAAAGATCATAAATCAAAGAGAAGATTATAAATATAAACACAAACTAGAGAACCTTCTGCTATATATTTGATGGAGATTGTGGTGTTAAGTTGTTTCAGGTGCTGTAGGAACAACACTTAAGTACATATCACACTTTCGGTTTCATATCTGGACATGAGAAAAGCTTGAAATTCTTGATGTTGATCCTGTGACACTAGGTCCGGGAAAAAATCCTGATATCAGGGAGCTGTACTACTAGAGGATTCTTTTGGTCTAAATTGTTGTCCACAGTCCATCAAATTAGTTCATGTACTGATGGCCTGAAGCTGTAACAGATGGGCAAATAAAGAGTTCCATATGGGACGGATAAAACAACAATATCAACTATGCCTCAATCCTTAACTAGTTAGGGTGGCAGCTATATGAATGAGGAGAATAATTACAGCTTTAGATTCAGATCAAGCTTATTGGGATTTGAGGCATGGTCTTTTGATTGTTGCTGATTTAGTTGAAAACTTCCTGGCCACTTCAGATCAAATGATCTGTTCATTTCATTGGTATGCGATGTCATTTGAAATCCTGCACCAGCCTCGCTGAACGTTCCCACAGTTGCACTTGCATCTCTGCCGAATTTATGCACAAGTGAGTGGGGAATCATACCAAGTGATCTGAACATGGGGTTATTGATTGGCAAAGCCATCATTGTCATCATCCTCTGGGACTGGGACTGGTACTGTCTTACTGCGCCTCTTTCTCTCTTATGAGCATTCTGGTGGCCTCCCAACGCCTGTGAACTGTAGAATTTCCGCTTGCAGAAGTTACATGAAAAAACCTTGGCCGAAGTAGGTATATGTGACTCAGATTCTTTAGACGTTGAAGGCAAGTTCCTTCCTAAGCTCAAATTCAACCATTCTCCTTGATCAAGCACTGAAGTTCCCTGATTGCCATCTACAGCACTAATCATTCTGATCGCTATTGTAATTGAGCAGAAGTTGCCTTTTCTTCTCCCACAATTTTCACTGAAGAGCCAGCTTGAAATTTTGTGGATGTACAAAGATGCTTTATGTAGATACTACTCGAAAGGACCTCCAGACAGAGAGGCAAGGAATAAAAATGAGATCACAGGAGGTGAAGGTGAGATCAGAAAACTGTGATTTATCATATCTATTTTCACTGTCCCCTCCAGCTGATGCTTGGTATTTTAGGGGACAATGCTTAGATCATGTTTCAATGGAGTCATTTTCAAGCGTAGACTAGATTCTCCACTGATTTCTCTCGTCTGTTCAACTAGTTCTACCTCTAATAGGTAACCCCACCTTGATGAGTATTATTGAATTCCTTTGATATATCAAACTTTAACTATCTTCAACTAAAATTACTAAAATAAACCAGATGGACCTTTCTTATTAAAAAGAAATAAACAAGGTAGACAATCCAACTATGATTCCATTTTTAGTCTTTATCATAATCCTATAGTTTGGTTTGTCTTCCGTGGCTGCTGCATCTAATATTCGCTGTAGCATATAGGTATATTTGTTTATGCTTGTTTTCCGTAGCAGCATATGATTAGGATTTAGAAATCATACAAGCAAGTTTCAGGAGTTGACACATGGCTAGGTTTTTGGCGGACCTGATTACCTGAAGCTTTTAGTTTAGATTTGTTATACTATCAAGAACCAGGTGGTTTCTAGGGGCAGAGATTTTTTACCCTATATCCAAGTATCATGCCAGGATGCTGAATTTGTTTTCATCATTTCCCCCGTTTATTCCTTGTGTTGGGTTAAAAACTTTCATATCAAGTAGGTGACAAGTATTATAAAGATGGAATGGAACCCAACTACAAAAACTTCTTTCCTGTATGAGAGAACGAGTGAATGAGAAGCTTTTGAACAGAATGTAGATGTTGGCGTGAGTGGTGTCAGAGTTGTACTACATTGATTGTGATTGATACAAATGTTGTGGAGTGGTAGGGTCCAAAAATTTGGAAATGATGGTAATAAAAATAGGAAAAAGATGAGAGAATCTTTGCCAACTTTGTTTAGTATTTTCTTCTGAAGGTGGAGTATCTATGTGGGTGTCCTCATGTTGGGGTTGCTTTCCTGGCATGTTGTGGACATCATATATGAACAACAGAAAGCCTAGTTCGCCATGAAACCTGGTACTTATGTTGGTCTTAGGTAACATATACCTAGTGAAATAGTCTGGTTGCATTCAAATTGGCTTGGATACATCGTTTATCTATTTATCTATCTATTCTAGCACCGTTATTAAGCTGCAATAATTTGATTCAAAGAAAATATTAACCGAGTAGAAAAGTTTAAATTATTAAACTGCTGGCGGATGTGATTCAAAGAAAATATAAACCGAGTATAAATGTTTCATGCTATCAACAGCAGGGCAAAGCTTCTGCAGCTGAACCTTAAACGAGCATGTCTTGATTCAATCTATTTCCCTACCCTGCTAAAAAGCACATACTAAGGCTTCTGCAGCTGAACCTTATCACTTGAAAAAGTGCTCTCTAAATGACGTAAGTTATTAAGGCTATAATCATTTCTATATTGTCCTGCTTCAAGGTTATCCATGTCTCTAGGTTTTCCAATGAAGAGGTCTTAGACTTTTAGCTGATTAGTCAGTAGTGCCTATTTCTATCCCAGGTTACAGGACAGCCTGGTGCACGAAGTATTCTGCACTCATGTAGGGTTAGAAAAGAACCGTACCCCAAGAAGATGTGATATAGATAGTCTACCCTGATACAAGGATCAATAGTTAACCTCACGCTCTCTAGAAAAATGGTAGAAACATACAAATCATTATATCAAGCCTTCTTTATTTTTATTTTCTGTGGGTGTTCGGTGGGGTGTGTGTGTGGTGGTGGAGGGGGGGCAAGGGTGGAGGTAGAAAATCCAGATATGCGTTTAGCCTTGAACCCAGTAATTTTTATTCAAACAATATATTTGTATTAAAAACTTTATTAAATATGTACACATTAAATTTTTAGAATTCAATTTTAACACTTGAAGTCATCATTTTAAAATTAAAAATCCATGAAGTTAAAATTCTTTCGCCTTATGTGGGGGAGATGTAATATAGTCTTTTCTTTAGTTAAGGATCATTGGCCTAAGTTGCGTTCCTTGAAACTTTTTTGCATACATCATTGGCTAAAAAGGGGACCCCATATTTAGCTTGGTTTTGTTATAAATATATTATATTATGGATGTTCATTTAGTACTCCGTTGAAAATAAGCTTCCTGAAGAATCTTATCTTTATGAGACTTCGCCATAAATATCTTTATCTATTTAGTACTCTATTGGAAATAAGTCTCCTGAAAAAGCTTATCCTTTCAGTACCCCGTTATAGATAAACATCACATTCGGTAGAAGATTATCTATATCTGGTATAATGAGCTTATCCTTTCGGTACTCCGTTAAGGATAAACATTACCACCGGTAGAAGATTATCTATATCTGGTATAATGAGCTTATCCTTTCAGTACTCTGTTATGGATAAACATTACCCCTGGTAGAAGATTATCTATATCTGGTACAGTAGCAGCTTATAAAACAGCTTGCTTTCTTCTATAAATAGAGGCGATTTCAGTTCATTTTGTACATAAGTTTGAAGTGTGAATAATATATCAGTTTTTCTCTATATTTGTCTTTACTTTACAGCCTTTACGTTATCAGCATGAGACTTTGTCATCTCGAGCAAATACTTTGAAGGTATCAGAGGTACAAACTTTCTTTTTCTAAATAATATCAAATCTTTCTAAATTTGAGTTTGTAGTCCTGGATATATCGGGCAAAAGCTACATGTCTTGGGTGCTTGATGCTGACATTCATCTTGATGCGATAGGTCTGACAGACACCATCATGGACAAAAATCAAGCATCAAACCAAGACCGTGCCGAAGCAATGATATTCCTACGCCATCACCTTGATGAAGACTTGAAAATGGAATATCTCACTATTAAAGATCCAGTCATACTATAGAATAATGTGAAAGATAGGTATGACCACCTGAAGATGGGCGTTCTTCCACATGCACATTATGATTGGACTCATCTAAAGCTACAAGATTTTAAATCTATCAGTGAGTATAATTCTACTATGTTCAAAATTATTTCCCAATTGAAACTATGTGGTGATAATATTACTGATCATGATATGTTGGAGAAAACTTTCACCATTTTTCATGCCTCGAATATGCTCCTCCAACAACAATATCGAGAAATGGAATTCAAAAAGTATTCTGAACTTATCTCACATCTTCTTGTAACCGAGCAACATAATGGGCTATAATGAAAAACCATGAAAGCCGACCTACTGGTTCTTATCCATTCCCTAAAGTGAATAAGACGAACTTCCACCAAGCTAAGCGTGGAAGAGGATGTGGCCCCAGTCGTGGTCATGGCCATGGTCGGGGAAGAAACTCTAATCATGGTAATAATAATGCACCAAAGAACCCTCCTCACCACAAACAGTAGAAAAGGGAGGAGCAAAAGCATGAAGCGGTGCAAGCAGCAAAGTCAGAAAATGCATTCTATAGATGTGGAGGAAAAAGGCACAGATCACGTACATGTCATACGCCAAAGCACCTGGTTGAGCTATATCAAGTCTCCCTGAAGAAGACAGAGAAAACGCTGAAGCAAATTTTATTTCTGAAGATAATTTAGACTTCATGCATTTAGATATAGCTGATTACTTTGCACTCTCGGAAAGAGAAATAAGTCATGTGATCGGTGATAAATCTGTAGAGATATAAATATTTTAATTTTTGTTGTGTGTAGTAGATAATATGGCTATGTAATTGTTGTATATAAATAAAATTTATACTTTGATAATGATATTTACTATCATATTTATTTTGTTTATGTCATTTTGAAGAATATGGATCATCCTCAAATTATGTTTGGATCAAAGACCAATCATGAAGATATTTGTGTAATTGATAGTGGAACAACTCATGCCATATTCAAAGATCAGAAATACTTTTCTTATTTGCATAAGGAAAAAACAAATATTTCAACAATTTTTGGTAATATAAATTTAATTGAAGGTTCCGAAAGAGCCACTATATTTCTATCTAAGGAACAAAACTTATAATAGACAATACATTATTCTCCTCCAAGTCCCGAAGAATTGAGTTTTGTGGATATCCGCCAAAATGGGTATCATGTTGAGACGATAAATGAAGTGAATATGGAATATCTTTATATTACAAAGAATGTTTCTGGCCAGAAGTGCATTGTAGAAAAGTTACCAACTTTATCTTCTGGCTTATACTATTCAAAGATTAGTACAGTTGAAGCACACTCTATCGTAAACCAGAAGTTTACTGATTCAAATATTTTTGTGCTTTGGCATGACTGTTTGGGCCATCCTGGATCAATAATGATTAGACGAATTACTAAATATTCGAGTGGGAATCCATCAAAGAACCTGAAGATTCTTACAAATAATGAATTTTCTTGTGATGCTTGTTATCAAGGCAAAATGATCACTAGACCATCACCAAGTAAGGTTGGCATTGAATCTCCTGCCTTTTTAGAACGTATACATGAGGATATATGTGGACCTATTCATCCACCAAGTGGGTGGTTTAGATATTTTATGGTCCTAATATATGTATCTTCAAGATGGTCTCATGTGTGCCTACTATCATCTCGCAACTTGGCGTTTGCAAAGCTATTAGCCCAAATAATTCGATTAAGGGCACAATTTCCAGATTATCCTATAAAGTCTATTCGCCTTGATAATGCTGGAGAATTCTCATCTCAGTTTTTGATGATTATTGTCTATCAGTTGGGATAAAAGTTGAATATCCTGTAGCTTATGTTCATGCTCAAAATGGCCTTGCAGAGTCATTTATTAAACGACTGCAATTGATAGCAAGACCACTACTTATGAAAACAAAATTGCCCACTACTGTTTGGGGCCATGCTATCTTGCATGCAACATCACTTATCCGTCTCAGACCGACATATTACAATAAATATTCTCCGTCACAATTAGGTTTTGGTCATGAACCAAATATTGCCCATCTACGAAGTTTTGGATGTATTGTATATGTGCCAGTAGCACCACCACATCGCAGTAAGATGGGCCCGCAGAGAAGATTAGGAATATATGTTGGATTTGAATCACCCTATATTATTCGCTATTTTGAACCATTGACGGGAGATTTATTTACTGCTCGATTTGTAGATTGCCGGTTTGATAAAACAAATTTCCCGCAATTAGGGGGAGAGAAAAAGGAAATCAAAAGAGAAATTATATGGAAAGTTTCATCATTATCCCATTTTGATCCACATGCCCCTATATGTAATCAGGAGGTCCAGAAGATAATTCATTTACAAAATATAGCTAATCAAATGCCAGATGCGTTTACTGATTTGAAAAGGATAACTAAGTCACATATCCCTGCAAATAATGTGCCTATCCGAATTGATGTCCCAACAGGACCATCTACTAGCATGAGAGCTAGTGAACCTAAAGCATGCCTGAAGCATGGTAGACCTTTGGGTTCTATAGATCGAAATCCTCGAAAAAGAAAAACAACAAATGATCAAAACAATACTTTGAAGGGATCCCCTGAAGAGACCCAAAATCTGATTAGTTCTGAGATTTCTGAAGAAATCAGTGAACCCGAGACTTGAGTGAGTGAGAAGCTTTTGATAAGTTCTACTGGTGAAGGAATTAATTTAAATCGATCTGAAATAGTGGTGAATTATAATTTTGCATATAATTTTGTACTTAACATTATAGAAGATAGTGAGGATCTTGAACCCTGATCTGTCGAAGAATGTCGACAAAGATCTGATTGGCCAAAATGGCAAGAGGCAATTCAATCAGAATTGAACGCACTTGCTAAAAGAGAGGTCTTTGGACCAGTAGTCCAAACACCTGATAGTATAAAACCAGTTGGTCATAAATGGATTTTTGTGCGAAAAAGAAATTGAAAGATACAAAGCTCACCTTGTCGCACAAGGATTCTCACAACGACCTGGAGTCGATTTTGATGAAAGATATTCACATGTTATGGATGCCATAACATTTCGATATTTCATTAGTTTAGCACTACATGAAAAGCTTGAAATACATCTAATGGATGTACTTACAGCTTATATGTACGGTTCACTTGATAATGAAATTTATATAAAAATCCCCGAAGGACTTAAAATGCCTGAAGCAAATCCAAAATCTCAAGAAATGTATTCAATCAGATTACAAAGATCTTGGTATGGTTTAAAGCAATCTGGGCGTATGTGATATAGTCGCCTCAGTGAATATTTACTTAAAGAGGGTTACAAAAATGATGTTATTTGTCCATGTATTTTTATAAAGAAAATGACATCAGAATTTGTTATACTTGCTGTTTATGTTGATGACATAAATCTTGTTGGAACTCCAGAAGAGCTACAAAAGGCAATTGAATATCTTAAGAAAGAATTTTAGATGAAAGATCTTGGAAAGACAAAACTTTGTCTTGGTATGCAAATTGAACATTTAGCAGACGAGATCTTTATCCATCAATCTGCCTATACAGAAAGGATCTTAAAACGCTTTTAAATGGACAAAGCGCACCCATTGAGTACACCAATGGTTGTTTGATCACTTGAAGTGAATAAATATTTGTTCCGACCTCCAGAAGAGGATGAGGAACTCCTTGGTCCCGAAATACCTTATCTTAGTGCAATTGGTGCACTTATGTATCTTGTTAATGCTACAAGGCATGACATAGCATTTTCTGTTAATTTACTAGCAAGATATAGCTCTTCTCCTACACGGAGACATTGGAACGAGATTAAGCATATATTGCGATATTTAAATGGAACACTTGATATGTATTTATTTTATGCTAACAAAGGTAGTGCAGATCTTGTTGGTTATGCAGATGCATGTTAATTATCTGATCCACATAAAACTCGATCTCAAATCGGGTACGTGTTTACATGTGGAGGTACTGTCATATCATGACTCCATAAAGCAATCTATTGTTGCTACTTTTTCAAATCATGCTGAGATAATAGCTATTCATGAAGCAAGTAGGAAATACGTGTGGTTGAGATCAATGATTCATTTTATTCAAGAAAAATGTGGTTTGGAATGTGATAAAAGATCCACAATTTTATACGAAGACAATGATGCATGCATAGCCCAATTAAAGAGAGGTTTTATAAAAGGATATAGAACGAAGCACATTTCACCAAAATTATTCTACACATATGATCTTTAGAAAAATAGTGACATTGATGTGCAACAAATCCGTTCAAGTGACAATCCGGCAGATTTATTCACTAAATCTTTGTCAACTTCAACTTTTGAGAAGATGGTATACAAGATTGGAATGCAAAACTCAAATATTTGAAACAAAGTTTTTATTAGGGGGAGTAAAATACGCGCTATACTATGTTTTCCTTATTAAGGTTTTTACCACAGGGTTTTCCTTATAAGGTTTTTAATGAGACAACTAGTTATGCGTATTACTAAATATGTGTACTCTTTTTTCTTTACTAGGATTTTTTTCCCACAAAAGTTTTCCTAGTAAGGTTTTAATGGGGCACATTATCTTTTAATGAACATTCAAGGGGGGGTGTTATAAATATATTATATTATGGATGTTCATTTAGTAATACGTTGAAAATAAGCTTCCTGAAGAATCTTATCTATATGAGACTCCGCTGTAAATATGTTTATCTATTTAGTACTCTATTGGAAATAACTCTCATGAAGAAGCTTATCCTTTCAGTACCCCGTTATGGATAAACATCACACCCAGTAGAAGATTATCTACATCTGGTATAATGAGCTTATCCTTTCGGTACTCCGTTATGGATAAATATTACCACCAGTAGAAGATTATCTATATCTGGTATAATGAGCTTATCCTTTCGGTACTCCGTTATGGATAAATATTACCACCAGTAGAAGATTATCTATATCTGGTATAATGAGCTTATCCTTTCGGTACTCCGTTATGGATAAATATTACCACCAGTAGAAGATTATCTATATCTGGTATAATGAGCTTATCCTTTCGGTACTCCGTTATGGATAAATATTACCACCAGTAGAAGATTATCTATATCTGGTATAATGAGCTTATCCTTTCGGTACTCCGTTATGGATAAATATTACCACCAGTAGAAGATTATCTATATCTGGTATAATGAGCTTATCCTTTCGGTATTCCGTTATGGATAAACATTACCCACGATAGAAGATTATCTATATCTAGTACAGTAGCAACTTACACAGCAGCTTGTAGAAGCAGCTTACATAATAATTTGCTTTCTTCTATAAATAGTGGAGATTTCAGTTCATAATGTACATAAGTTTGAAGTTTGAATAATATATCAGTTTCTCTCTATATTTGTCTTTATTTTACAATCTTTATTTTATAACAGGTTCTATTTCAACCTCTGCACACCGATTTAGTGCTTTCCAAGCTTGTAATGTGGTCCAAACTCTAAAGTACCACTTATAGTTTATTCCTTGGTAGTGGTGTCAAACAGGCGGATATGTGACGGGTCGAAAACAGATAAATTATTCGAATCGATCCATATTTAATATGGATAAAAACGGGTTAACTGACGAATAATATGGGTGACCATATTATTCATGGCTTCATGAATATGATCACTTTTGAGAGAATTCCTAATCTCCCAACTTTGGAACCTCCAATTTGAGATTTTACAAATGTAAAAGTTAAACCCATTGGTTATCCATTTTTTAAATGGATAATATTATTCTTATTTATATTTGATCCGTCTTTTTAAAAGTTTATTATCCAACTCATTTTTAATGGATAATATGGATGGTTAACTACTTTTTTTTAACCATATTGCTACCCGTGTTCCTTGGCTTAGATAGTAAAAAGTGCAATGTGGTTTGCCGACTTAAGGTGACCTATCATCCAGATAAGGATAACAGAAGAAGATAAGAATGATAATTCCACTTGTCAATCAGATCCCTATCCTATATCTTTGTGAAATAGGTTTTGGAGTAGTTCTCTTCGAAAGACTTTGTTCCGTGGATATGCTGGGAGGTAGAATCTCAAAAGAAAAAAACTATTCCTATGCTACTTTTTGATCCGCAATTATGGTAATGGAACATATTTGTAGCTATTTGATTATCTGCAAGGTGAAGAAACAACATCCGTTTTCTTTTTTTGGATATAAGTTTATCTGAAAAAAATCTTACTTTGCTGTAGGTGTTCATACTAACCCAACGATGCATGGCACGTGTTGTTATGTGCACGTTTATCACCTGACAGTTGTTAACTATACATTTTCACCTCTACTTTAGCAATTGATCATGGTAAATTGACATAATTTTTTTTGTGTAAACACCAAGTGGGGTAATGTTTTGCTGAATCGATGGATTTACATGGCCCCGGAGGACAAAAAGTATTATGAGATAAATGCCGCTGAGAGAAAAAGGACAAATTAGGTGGTAACCGTGTATAGAATAAAATATGATATGATACGTGACTTACTAAAAGGAGGACACGTGGAATTCAAGATGGGATGGTTGAGGATCGAACGCAGCCACTGTGCTTGTAACCGGAACAGATAACGTTCATAAAAATGCATTAAATGCTCTACGCCCGGTAGCATTTACTAAGGAATATTCTACTGCATTAAAAGCGACGGTCAGTTATAGAGAATTTGACATTTATACTCAACGTTACATTTTCATCAATGACCCTCATAATTGACATTAAAGGAGGGCATAATCCTAGGACTTTTTTTCCTAGGTATAGCTATAAATAGTGAGCTCAGTTACCATTGTAATTGACACAAACTTTCTGGCAAGAACATATATTATGTTTTATACAAAGCTTTATACAATTTCACTTTCTTGCTTTTAGATCTTATCATTGTTGTGTTCGGAAACCTTGTTCACGGAATCATTATCTTTGCCATTTCATCTACATTCTAAGGCTAATTATTCTGTATTTCTTTAATTATTATATTATTTCAGGACTAAATTAGTTCACTTGTCTAGAAACCATGTATAAATTCAATTGTACCGTTTTACGGATAAACAGTTTGACGCCCACCGTGGGGCCTAGACAGTCATGCAATTAAATCGATCCTTGCCTTTTTTACTAACGTTTTTTGACTATTTTGTCTTAGAAAAAATCGCAAAAAATGCCAAACATCACTGTTAACGATGCACGCAACCCTGAAATTTGAGGGGATCAGCCTCATTTCGAGGACTCGATCAGTGACACCCGCAATGAGGGGAGTAAAGCCACACCGGTGCATGACCGACGGTACCCTCAACATGTTCGGGAGACAACCCCTCGATGATGCTGACGAGGAACAAGTAGCGGATGCTGTGAGGATCCTGCAAGAGTAACAAGCAATCATTCTAGGCCATCTCGCACGGCAAGATCAAGTTATGATAGAACTAAAGCAGGCACTATTAGGTGCTTCGAATAATGCAAACAGGCGTGACCCGATTCCTCCCGTTGTTCCTGCAGACCAAACAACGTAGAGAGTCGAAAACAACACTCCCAGGGGTGAAGTTGGCTCCGATGGGGCTGGGGGAGCAGATTAGGTCTTAACGTAGAGAGTCGAAAACAACACTCCCAGGGTGGTGGGCTGGTCGTTCGTCGTAATATTTCCGGGTTGTTTGACACTACTACGGTAGTCATTTTGTGTATGAAGAGATTGGGGTGTGTTAGTCTATTTTGTAGTATTTTGTGGTGTATATAAGGTTGGAAAATAATATATATAGGTTGTTATTATTGCATTCTTGTATTTTTGGTGTTATCTTGAATTTGGAGGAAGAAAGGATTATAGGGGAGATGCTGCCCGTTTTAATACAAAATAAGCTTGTTGTTCGTTATGCAATAATTGTACCTTTCGTAACTTAATGATAGTATTATTATCATTGTTGTAGATTAAGGTGCGAAAAGGCGAGTTCAACTTGGTTATTGGAAAGATTATGATAAGGTATGTTAAGATTAAACCTTTCCTTCATTTTGGCATGATCTCGCAACTACATATGTTTGATAACGAGACATAAAGAAAAGTTTGTATTCCTGAATTTATTCACATTATCCTAGTCTCATAAGTTACAGTATTACCCATTATCGGAACTTTATATTCAATTAAGTATTGTTTTCTTCCAGTTAAGAAAGCAAAGGGTCTATCTATATATATATATACATACACAGTATTACAGTATTTTCACCACCATCGAGCTATAATCGATGGGCAGGCCCCTATTGGGCAACCTCTGATCAGACGGTAAGTTATATACCGAGCATACTGTGGCCGAGCGCCTATGAGCGAGCCCAGGATGACCGAGATACAAAGCCTAGTATGGCTGGGCGCCTATGAGCGAGCCTACTACGGCCGAGCAGTTACACGAACCGAACCTTATAGGGCCGAACATTTATTTTACTTACTATATTGAAGGAGTTAAATCGGTATCAACACGTAAGTATATCTTCTTATCATCTTTGACTCCCAGCTATTTGCAATTATTATATTATCAGTTCAGTTTCAGCTTTCTATTATGTTATTGCCTTACATACTCGGTACATTATTTCCTACTAACGTCCCTTTTCTGGGGACACTGTATTTCATGTGTGCAGTTTCAGATAGACAGACGGGTAGACTTCCTCAGTAGGTATTTCCCGAGTTCATCATGATCGATAAGCTCCATGTATTTCGGAGTTGCTGGGTCTAGGGTTTCATGTACATCTTCTGTACGTATGTATATATGGTATGGGTAGGTCGGGGCCCTGTTCCGATCACAATACATCCATCAGTAGAGACTTGTAGACATAACCTGTCAGCTAGTGCAGTATGTTGGGCTTGTAGGCCTGGTATGTATATTTTGTTGGTTTGTCAATTGTAGTAGTTGTGACGGCCGTGTCAGCCCAGCTTTAATATAATGTTTAGTCAACTCTAGTTTCCGTTCAATTTTATGTTTTGCTTCACAAATTGTCTTGCAATGTGGCCCCATGGCTAAATTATGATATTATATATTCAATAGTCCCTTAGTCGCAAGTTAGTACGCTAGGTTAGGTAAGGCACCGAGTGCTGGTCTCGCCCCCCAGGTTCGGGGTGTGACAAACTCAGTAGCAGAGCAGTTTTGTCCTAGGGAGTCTACAAGCCGTGTCTAGTAGGGTCTTGTTTATAGATGTGTTGTGCACCACATTATATAAGCCGGTAAATACAGGGCATTTAGGAGTTGGTTACCCTTTTTTCAAATCTAAATCGTGATGTAGAACTGAGTTATAGGAAATTTGAGTTGAACTTACGTGTTAGTGTTTGCATACACAGATGACGGTGACTAGTAAGACTACGACTAGCCATGGGGGAGATACAACAGTAGGTAGGGGACCAACAGGGTACCCCTAGTAGATGGGTCCCAGTCTGAGGCCCAGGGCGAGGCCCCTACTTAGCCATTACCGGCTCCTCCCCCACCTGAGGAGATTCCTTAGGATACTGCACACCCAGTTCCCCATCCACTTCTATCATATTAGTACTTGAGGAGTGCGGTGCATTTGTTGACACAGTTGGTAGCTACCCAACAATAAGCTAGGGCATCAGCTAGTGCAGGATCTTCTGAGGGGTGTGGGAGTTCAAGGGTCCGAGAGTTTATTGCTTTGAGTCCCCTAGAGTTCACGGGGATAGATCAGAGGGAGGAACCACATGATTTCATAGATCATCTTCACAAGATCTTTCGGGTTATGCATGCCACAGAGAAAGAGGCAGTTGAGCTAGCAGCTTTTCAACTCCGAGATATAACCATCCTTTGGTACGAGGGATGGGAGAGGTCCAGGGCATGTGATGCACCTCCAGCTAGTTGGGAGAATATTTCATATGCCTTCCTTGACCAGTACTTACCGTGGGAGATCCGACAGGCTCGGGTCGATCGGTTTCTAGCCCTCAAGCAGGGCAATATGAGTGTTCAAGAGTATAGTCTTCATTTTTAACTCATTAGCCAGATATGCACCATCCATAGTTGCTACTATGCGGGACAAGATCCACAGGTTTATAGTAGGGTTGGCCTCAGAGTTAACCGAGGCATGTGCCACCGCTACATTGCAGGATAGTATGGATATATCCCGGATTAAGGAATTCGCTTAGAATATAGAAAGGGGTAGGCATCGGTAGCAGGGTACAGAGAGGACTGAGCAAAGGCAACATAAGAGGATGAGATTTCCCAGGTCTTAGGAGCAGTCTCAGGGTAGTTATAGGCCCCAGTGCTTCGGACAACCACCTAGGCCTGCGCCACCTCAGTTGCAGGGTTACAGGTATGACCGCTATACTCAGTCATGACCAGGTGAGAGCTCACGTGCATCGGGTTTGCAACGATAGCGAGGTTCAAGGCAGACATAGTTATTTCCGTCGCGGTGTGATATCTGTGGTAGAGGACACTTGGGCCAATGCCGAGCAAGTTTTGATTCTTGTTATACATGTGGGTGTTTGGGGCATATGATGCGAGATTGCCCAAATAGAGATTCTGGGGGTATGGCACAACCAGCTAGTTCAGCAACATGATTATCTATGTCCGTGCATCCTTCAAGGAGCGAGTTTTAGTCTTCGGTTGGTAGAGGTCGAGGCATAGGTAGAGGTTCCAGTTCAGGTGGTAATCAGAACCGTATCTATGCTTTAGCGGGTCGACAAGAGCATGGGTCTTCACCAGACGTTGTGATAGGTATATTGACCATTTGCTCTCACGATGCTTATGCCTTAATAGACCCATGATCTACTTTATCGTATATCACCCCATTTGTCGCGGGTAAGTTTGGTATAGTGCCTGAAATACTAAGTGATCCTTTTGCGGTATCTGCACCGGTCGGAGAATCGATTATTGCTAGATGGGTTTACTGAGGTTGTACAGTGACAGTTTGTAGTCGTCAGACCGCAACTAACCTAGTTGAGCTAGATATGATGGATTTTGATGCTATCATGTGCATGGACTGGTTGGCATCTTGCTATGCCACAGTTGATTGCCGAGCGAAGGAAGTTAGATTTCATTTTTCGGGTGAGCCAGTCCTTGAATGGGTAGGTAATACATCGACACCCAGAAGTAGGTTTATTTCCTATCTGAAGGCGAGGAAAATAATCGCAAAAGAGTGCATTTATCATATTGTGAGAGTTAGAGATGCAGATGCTGAGATACCTACACTTCAGTCTATTCCCGTAGTCAAAGAGTATGCAGATGTGTTTCCAGATGAGCTTCCAGGTATTCCTCCAAAGCGAGAGATTGATTGTAGCATCGATTTGCTTCCAGGAACTCAACCAATATCCATCCCTCTGTATAGAATGGCACCTGCCGAATTGATGGAGTTGAAGGAGCAGTTAAATGATTTGCTGGAGAAAGGTTTCATCAGGACCAGTACCTCACCTTGGGGTGCACCGGTACTATTTGTGTGGAAGAAAGACGGCTCGCTGAAGATGTTTATCGATTATAGGCAGCTGAACAAGGTAACTATTAAGAATAAGTATCCACTTCCAAGGATCGATGACTTGTTTGATCAGTTGAAGGGGGATAGATTCTTTTCTAATATAGATTTGAGGCCGAGATACCACCAGGTCAGAGTTCAGGAGAAAGATATTCCGAAGACAGTCTTCAGGACCCGATATAGCCACTTCGAGTTCCTTGTCATGTCCTTCGGGTTGACTAATACGCCTGTCATATTTAGGGATTTAATGAATGGCCTATTCCGGCCATTTTTAGATCTGTTTGTGATAGTATTTATTGATGATATTCTGGTTTATTCAAGTTCAGAGGATAAGCATGCGGACCACCTGTGAGCGGTACTCCAAACCATCCGTGATCGTAAGTTGTATGCTAAGTTTTCTAAATGTGAGTTATGGTTAAAGTCTTTAGCATTCTTGGGGTATATTGTATCCGATGAAGGTATAAAGGTAGACACTCAGAAGATTGAGGCCGTGAAATCTTGGCCTAGACCTACCACTCCGACAGAGGTTCGTAGCTTTCTAGGCTTAGTAGGATACTACCGGAGGTTCGTAGAGGGTGTTTCTTCCCTTTCGGCACCATTGACGAAGTTGACGCAGAAAGCAATTAAGTTTCAGTGGACGGAGGCTTGCGAGCGGAGTTTCCAAGAGCTTACGCCAGTTCTAACACTTCCATAGGGTCTAGAGGGTTATGCCGTGTATTGTGATGAGTCAGGTGTCGGGTTAGGATGTGTCCTGATGCAACATGGGAAGGTAATTGTGTATTCTTCAAGGTAGTTAAGGAAGCATGAGAGAAATTATCCTACCCACGACCTCGAGTTAGTTGCGGTTGTCCATGCACTTAAGATATGACAACATTATTTATATGGTGTTCATGTTAATGTATTTACAGATCATAAAAGCCTGCAATATATCTTCAAGCAAAAAGAGTTGAATTTGTGAAAGAAGCGATGGTTTGAGTTATTGAATGATTATGATGTTAACATTCTCTACCATCCAAGGAAAGCTAATGTTGTAGCAGATGCCTTAAGTCGTCGATCTATAGGCAGCTTAGCACATTTAGAGGCCGAGAAAAGAAAATTAACTAAAGAGATTCATCAATTAGCTTGTTTGAGGGGTCGGTTAATAGATTCTGACGATGGTGGAGTTGTACTCCAAAACACTACAAAATCATCTCTCATAAATAAAGTCAAGGAAAGGTTGTACGAGGACCTAGAGTTAGTCGAGTTGAGAGAGCGAGTTTCGCAGCAGAAGAAGCCGTTATTAGAGCTCAAGGGAGATAGTGGTCTCAGATACATTGGTCATCTGTGTGTTCCAGATGTAGCAGGGCTACGAGACAAAATTATGTCAGAGACACATTATTCGTGGTACTCCATTCATCCTGGGTCGACGAAGATGTATCATGACATTAAGGATGTGTACTGGTGGAACGATATGAAAAAGAATATTGTTGAGTTAGTCACCCAGTGTCTTAGTTTCCAATAGGTGACGGTAGAGCATCAGAAGCCCGGAGGGCTAATGCAGACTATAGAGATCCCGACGTAGAAATGGGAGGCGATAAACATGGAATTTGTCACGGGTTTACCTCGTTCTCATCGTAAGTTCGATTCTATATGGGTGATCGTCGATAGGCTCACTAAATCAACTCATTTCCTACCGGTCAGATCTATATATATATATATATAAGAAGATTATGCAAAGTTATATATTAAGGAGATAGTACGGCTACATGGAGTACCAATATCTATTATATTTGACCGTGAGGCCCAGTTTACATCACATTTTTGGAGGTCATTTCAGAGAGTTCTAGGGACTCGGGTGAATCTTAGCACAACTGTTCATTCACATACTGATAGATAAGCCGAGCGCACCATTCAGATGCTCGAGGATATGTTACGAGCATGTGTGTTGGATTTTAAAAGAAGTTGGGATGAACATCTACCTCTTGTCGAGTTTGCATATAATAACAGTTAACACTACAGTATCCATATGGCTCCGTACGAGGCTTTGTATGGGCGTAAGTGTAGATCTCCTATAAGGGATTTAATGTTGGAGAATTCTGGGTTACATGGGCCAGGCCTGGTTAAGCAGGTCATAGAGAAAGTAAATCTTATCCGGGAGCGACTGTTGACAGCTCAGAGTTGTCAAAAGTCATATTCTGAAGTGCGGCGACTGGGTATTCTTAAAGGTGTCACCTATGAAGGGCGTGATGAGGTTTGACAAGAATGGCAAGCTTAGACTACGGTATATTGGGCCTTATAGGATCATTCAAAGAGTGGGCTAAGTATCTTATGAGTTAGAATTGCCCTCAGAATTGGAGTCAGTCCATCCGGGTTTTCACGTATCTATGCTGCAGAAGTGCATTGGCGATCCTACCCGAGTGGTGCCCACAGATGATGTACAGATTATAGAGGACTTGTCATAAGAGGAAATTCCAGTTGCCATCCTAGACCGACAAATTTTCAAGATGCGAAATAAGGAGGTAGCCTTCGTGAAGGTTTTATGGAGAATCAAGAATGTGGAAGAGATGACGTGGGAAACGGAGGAAGAAATGAAGTCTAAATACCCCCACCTATTTCAAACTGAAGATATGGCTTGAGATGGGATGCTACAGCACAACTCTATTCAGGCTAGTAGGTCATCAGGTAAGCTCTTATTTCTTGACTTTCAGTATTTATGTTTTACATCTGTGTGAGGCAAAGTGTTGCTATTTATGGATATTGGCCATGTGTGGCATGCATAGTATATTTTCTTGCTGCGTGCAAGTTGGTTTTAGTCTAGTGTACGGAGGCGACTCTAGCAAAAACTTTTCAAAGTCTCTAAGAGTAAACACTCGAGGACGAATGTTCCTAAGTGGGGGAATAATGTTACACCCTATATTTTTGTTAGTAAAAGTGCGTCGTGAGAAAACTAATATAGGACCAAAAATAAGATTATCTTTGAAAATATATAGAGTAAGTTAATTATGTTACCTCATAGGTTACAAATATTGAAGATCATGAACAACAAGTACAAAGAGGGTTGGAAGGTTCAGAAGCTAAAGGAATTGAAGAAAATAATGTTTCGTCGAAAGTCGACAAGTTGAGAATATTATAACATGTACTTCTCGGATGAGACTAGGGTGCTTAACATGATAAGGAGGTTAAGTTATGAGTTATGTTAGTCGTATGATAGTCGTGTGTTATGTTTTGAAGTCAAGCGAGTTGTGGAACAAAAGTCGATGAAAGTCATCACAAGTTACGTTCATAAGTTTTACTGAAACTTTGGGTCAAATGTAACTGCGCTTTTCTCCCAATATACTTAGAGTAATGGGATGTTCCACCCATAAAATTGAATATATATGCGTCTATTTTTTAACTAATTAAACCATTTGTAAATACAATATCAGAGTAGAGAGATATAGACATATTTGCGAGACTACGTAGACTGTCACCTACTTGCTTAAATGAGAGTCCAAAACTGGGCTAGTTCGGGTCGTCCAAAACTAAGCCAGTTCGGGTCATCCAAAGAAGCCTTTTAAAGACATATCTCCTTCATATATACTGATAATAAGGCATAATAACCATACATAAGCTTTGCAAACATCCTCCCAAAAATTGAACATAAACCCTAAATGATTTTCTCTCCTTTTCAAGTTCTAATTTGAGGTAAAACCTAGAGTTTGAAGAACCAAGATAGGAGTTGAGTTATCCAACAAATAAGGTAAATTTAATTCTCTCTTTAATCCATTTTTTTCTACTGTAAATTCATGGTAAGTCATTCTATATTTGCAAGAACTCACGGAACGGTGATCTGAAGCCGTGAGTTCGAGTTATTCACTTGTAGCGGACTATTTTTTGTTGCTTTTGGGCTGCATGTTTTACTACTGTTTTGTGAAGTTTTAGAGGAGGAAGTGTGTGGAGAAACACCACATATATTCAGGGTGGTGGTCTGGTCATTCATCATAACATTTTTAGGCTATTTTACACTACTACGGTGGTCGTTTTGTGTATGAAGCGATTGGGGTGTGTTGGGATATTTTGTAGCATTTTGCGGTGTGTATAAGGTTGGAAAATAATGTATATAGGTTGTTTTTGTTGCGTTCTTGCGTTGTTGGTGTTATCTTGAATTTGGAGGAAGTAAGGATTATAGGGGAGATGCTGCCCGTTTTAATACAAAATAAGCTTGTTGTTCGTTGTGCGATAGTTGTACCTTTTGTAACGTAATGATAGTATTATTATCGCTGTTGTAGATTATGGTGCGAAGCGGCGAGTTCAACTTGGTGATTGGAAAGATTGTGATAATGTATGTTAAGGCTAAACCTTTCCTTCATTTTGGCAAGATCTCGCAACTACATATGTTTGATAACGAGACATAAAGAGAAGTTCGTATTCTTGAATTTATTCACATTATCCTAGTCTCAGAAGTTACAGTATTCCCCCTCATTGAGACTTTATATTCAGTTAAATATTGTTTTCTTCCAGTCAAGAGAGCAGAGGGTCAATATATATATATATATATATACAATATTACAGTATTTTCACCACCATCGAGCTATAATCGATGGGCAGGCCTCTTTTGGGCAACCTCTTATCAGATGGTAAGTTATATACCGAGTATATTGTTGCCGAGCGCCTATGAGCGAGTCTATTACGGCCGAGCAGTTACACGTACCGAGCCTTATAGGGCCGAACATTTATTTTACTTACTATATTGAAGGAGTTGAGTCAATATCAACAGGCATATTTCCAGATCATCTTTGACTCTCAATTACTTGCAGTTATTATATTAAAAATTCAGTTTCAGCTTTCAGTTATGTTATTGCCTTATTGCCTTACATACTCGGTACATTATTTCGTACTAACATCCCTTTTCTGGGGATGCTGCATTTCATCTGTGCAGGTTCAGATAGACAAACGGGTAGACCTCCTTAGTAGGTGTTTCTCGAGTTCATCATGATCGGTAAGCTCCACGTCCTTCGGAGTTGCCGGGTCTAGGGTTTCGTGTACATCTTCTGTATGCATGTATATATGGTATGGGTAGGTCGGAGCCCTGTTCCGATCATAATACATCCATCAGTAGAGGCTTGTAGACATATCCAATTAGCTAGTGCAGTATGTTGGGCTTGTAGGTCTAGTATGTATATTTTGTTGGTTTGTCAGTTGTAGTAGTTATGACGGCCTTGTCAGCCCAGCTTTATATTGATATTTAGTCAGCGCTAGTTTCCGTTCAATGTTATATTTTGCTTCGCAAATTATCTTTCAATGTGGCTCCATGGCCAAATTATGACATTATATGTTCAAGAGTCCCTTAGTCGCAAGTTGGTACGCTAGGTTAGGTGAGGCACCAGGTGCCGGTCTCGCCCCCCAGGTTCGGGGTGTGACACACATCCTCGCCTTATCATCCGAGCACAAATGGTCAAGAAGAGTCAACAAACAAAGTGATCATCCAGAACCTCAAGAAAAGGCTGGAAGCAGCAAAAGCAAATGGCCTAAAAAGTTGCCTGGAGTTTTATGGGCCTACCGAACAACGGCCAAATCAAGTACATAAGAAACTTCTTTTTCCCTCGTGTACGGTGTTGAAGCCCGAACCCCAGTAGAAGTGGGCGAACCCACTTTGAGATATTCTCAGACAAATGAAGAATCGAACGACGAAGCAATGCTAATCAATTTGGAATTGCTCGAAGGACGCAGAGACTTGGATCATGTAAGAATGGCACCTCAAAATCAGAGGATGGAGCGATGTTACAATCGAAGAGCCAATTTTTGCTTTTCCAAAGTATAAGACTTGGTTCTAAGGAAAGTAACACAAAATACCCGGGAGCTCAACACGAGAAATCTAGGTCCAACGTGGGAAGGTCCTTATCGGATTTCAGTTGTCACTGGAAAAGATTCATACGAGTTGGAGAACCAGAATGGGGATAAGTTGCCCAGCAATTGGAACGTGGCACGCCTAAAAAGATATTATTGCTCATAAACAACACTTAAATAGAAAGTATGTGTCGCACTCTTTTTCCCTTCGTTCAAGTTTTGTCCCAATTGGGTTTTTTTGGCAAGGTTTTTAACGAGGCAGCGATAAAAAGCATACTACGAAGATAACATCAATAAGACCTTTGATTGCAAGGCAAACGAACAAACTCCCACCCTGGGACGAATAGGTAATCTTTGGTTCGATAGCAAATTCCCACCAGGAAGTTAAGTTTGCTACCGAACAAATGTTACCCGACCATTCACAGGCACAAACCGCCAGAGGATTTTTAGGTATTATTTCGCTCGATAGCATGGATTCCTAAGGGAAATAAAGATATGTTGTCGAGTGAAGGATTACCTAGCAATTCATTAGTGGGACCTTTGAAGATACAAGACTTCCAGTTTTGCAATTCGCATTCAAACACTAGGGGGAGAATGATACGAAGATACAACAACAATGACTGCCACGTCAACTGGGAACGAAAATCCAGAGGGTCTGAGCGATGAGCTGAGTTTATCATTTGAAAGTTAAACAAGTACTTCAAATTTTAGTGCCGTAATAAACATGATACGTCCTCTTCAAGATCACCGTAAACATAAGAGGGCCCTCTCTTATAATAACCCTCACGTTAAAGGTTGGTTCCGGAAGAATCAATTCCCGGAATCCAAAATGCCATCGCGGAAAAATATACCGAAATTCGCATATGAATAGGACACAAAAAGAAAACTTGCGCAAAAATTCATAAAAACCCTCACATAAAACGGATAATACTCGGAACCAAAATGCTTCGAAGAAAAGGTATCCGAGACTACACATAGTAAAGTGCAAATTGAACAACATGCGTAGATTACTTGAGCAAATGCAAAAGTTAAACGCTTGCATGGATATTCAAACGAAAGTAAGACTCAATCGATATTTGAACAAAAAATATGTCTTTATTCACAAGAACGGGCCAAAACGTTACAAGTACAAAATGAGAAAAGAAATCAAAAGCTAAACTGCAGCACCTCCGGGACCAGGAGGATGAGAAGTATCTGCATTGCCGAGAAGAGTAGGTGGTCCTGCCGATGGCTCAATGCTTTCCCTAGTTTGGTCTTCGGCCTCATCGCCTTCCGATCCTTCTTCAGTTTCCGAAAATTCAGAACCGGAATCAGAAGAACCTGGAGCATCAGACTGCGCCGGGAGTCCATTTTTTGCAGCCAACTCAAGCTCTCGGGCCTTAGCAATTTCGGCATCAGCATCAGCATCAATGATACCAACTTTGGCCTCTTCCAACGGGTTTCTCCTTATGATATGCATAGAATAAGTTTTTTCAATAATGAGGGAAGTCGCTTGGCGCTTAAGTTCTTCTTTGAGTTGAGTAACCTCGGCGAAAAGGTTTTCCCGTGCGGATCTAGCAGATTGGAGGTTGACGTCGAGCTCGCGGATAGTTGAACTAAAGAGCCTATTATGCTTCACCGGCCGAGGCAGCAAGTTGCATCCGGTAGAGACCGAAAGAGTAACGTTCCTCCTCCTTTGTGGATCTTCAGAAGGGGCGGCATGATTTTGCCTCAAATTCCCATGAACTAGGGATTTTGGAAGAAGAACACATTCTTCACGGTCAGGTGCGGCCAATGGAGGTGATATAGCAACTGATGGTGGAAGAGTGGTTGAAGATGGAAGTGATGTAGCAGTTGCTGATGTTGGTCAAGGTGGAGATGGAGCTGATGGAGTTGAAGAATAAGAGCAGCTACATCAAATGCAGTGCCGGTTGTTGAATGATCGTCAACCAAAGACGGCAAGGACCCGGTACTCAGCTCCGCAACACCGGTTATAGCAATTGGGGTCCGAAAACGGGAGTTGGCATATTCCACTTAGTTAGTGCTGAGACGTCACCTTTAGTTGGTGCAATTATCTCAACAGGTTGAACATCCTGTTGAGATGATGAGGATCGTCGCCTTCGATGTAAAGAAGCTCCCTCATCACCAGCTTCTTCATCATCATCGATTATCATAGTGCCTATGACCGGCTCGGAAGGAGGACCAGTCATCATCTCCACCGAAGATGACTCGGGGGTAGAAAGCTTTTCCCTTTTATTCTTTTCCCCGGCCACGGAGGAACGTCTTCTCTTTATTTTTTTATCCTCCCGCCAAGGACTCTGTAAAGAATTATTTGCACCCGAAACAGGCCCGAAGATACCTGTTCGAGTAAGTGCTTCCTGAAGCAGCCTCAGTGCATTAACAAGATCAGCCGGAACGTCCTCCTCGGGGACAACAACAGAGCATGTAGGTAGACCTAGTTCCGTGAACAAAGTCAGAAGGGTTCAACCAAGTTTTTCATATGGAAAAATGGAAACAAGGTAAATTAGAGTTACGATGATTTTTGTCCTTCCACCCATATTTAAGGGCCAGTTCTTTCCACGAACAAGTTTCGGGCGTTGTGACGTCCAAAATCTTCTGAACCCACCGGTTCAAACCTTCCACCACCGGTGGGAGCCATCGAATTGCTCTAACATGCGAAGGGTGAAGAGATGATATGACCATAGAAGAATATCTAATAAGAGGAATATTATACGTAGAGCTTACGAGTGCGGTTCCAAGCAACCGGAAAGGATAAAGCCGTTGTCGGAATGATGTCGTTGGTGGCCACTGCAACGAACCGTTCCATCCACCCATGGTCCTTGTCGTCATCCATTCTAGACAACAAAGCATGGTGGCCACACTTGCAAAGGTTTATCATTCCTCCGCGGAAGATTTTGGGGGAATAGAGATTCATCACATGAGCTACGGTTAGCTCCTCTCCAGTTTCTTGACACAAGCGTCGGAGGCATGCGATCGTCCTCTACACTGGAGGACTTACCTGTGCCAAACATACCTCATAGAAAAGGCAAGACTCCGCAATCATGGAATCAAGCTCTCCGCTCAAAGAAAACGCACCCAAAGTAAAGGGATAAGTGAAAAAGTATGTGAAACCTTCCTTGGGAAGGGTCACTCGATCCGATAGATCAGGAGTGATAATTTCCAACTCATTGCAGCGGCATTCCTCCTTCACCACAAGAATACTGGAAGGATGAATGAAAGAAGGGTACCTACTAACAACCCATGTACGAGGGTTAGCAGTAGGAAATTTCTCTTCAAAATCCTTCGAAGTACTAAGCCTCCATGGGATGATGGAATCCACTATTGGAGGAATGAAGTCCTCGGTTTTATTTTTATTCTTTGAAGAACCACCATGTTTGGGAGAAAAAGCCATTGGAAAAGAAGAAAGTAAAGAGTTTGTGTTTGAAGAAAATTAGGAAAACGATGGAAAACAAGGTTGCAAATCAGAAACTCAAGCAATTGTGAAACGTAAAGGAGAAGCAAGTTGCGTATAAGTAAAATTCTGGCGGCTAATTTCATGGCCATGATTACCTCGATAATCGGCAAACATTATACTTAATCATGGGATGACGTGTGTTCGGGACATTAAATATGGAGAGACATGCGTCTAATCAATTGTCAGAGACCTTCAGAGGAAGTTATAGTAATTTCCGCCAAAAAGGTATTTCTACCAACTTCATTCTAACACAAAGTTATGTCACTGGAAAGCAGGAGGACTATATGTATATGATAAAATATGATATGACATGTGGCTGACTAAAAGGAGGACATGTGTAATCCAACATGGGATGGTTGAGGCCCGAACACAGCCATTGCGCTTGTCATCGGAACGGATCCTATGACCTATGACCTTTTTTCCTAGGCATAACTATAAATAGTGAGCTCTGTTGCTATTGTAAGGGATACGAACTTTCTGGCAAGAACATATATTATATTCTATACAAAGCTTTATACAATTTCACTTTCTTGCTTTTAGATCTCATCATTGTTGTGTTCGAAACCTTGTTCACGGAATCATCATCTTATTTCATCTACATTGTAAGGCTAAGCATTGTGTATTCTTCAAATATTATATTATTTCAGGATCAAATTAGTTCATTTGTCTAGAAATCACGTATAAATTCAACTGTACCATTTTACGGATAAGCAAATGGTATAGAGTTTCTTTTCTAGTTAGAGCCTAGAGGGAGGAGGAGACAATGAAAATTAAAGTAAAAGATGAGGGTATAGATAGGTTGAACTTACTTGTAAAGTGTTTCAGCCATATCCAATGCATATGGTAAATTATATATATAATTTTTGTTATATTAAAAAATCAATTGCTTTTGGACGGGAAATATAATTTCAAATATACCGACCGATTTCGGTCGGTATCTTTGAAAACTTTTAATTAAAAATTATTTTATTACATATTATGAAGTATGATCAGGTCGTGGTAAAAAATTAACTAATTTCGTATCGATATCGGTTGAAATTTGTATATATTTATTGTGGGACTACTGTTTCTGTTGTCAGAAATATTTTCTTTGACTTTTGCTATCAATTTACTTATTTTTCGACCGATTTTGGTTGGTTTTTTTTGACCGATTTTGATCGAAATTGCGTGGACAGATTTTGCCATTTTTCTAGTAGTGAAGTGCAATGTCAACAATGCCAAAAAACAGTGAAAATCCTGATTGCCTGCAGAACTAGCATATTAAAGTAACTGAACTATGCGTTAATTGCTCAAAAGTCAAAATATACAAATGACCGTGAGGTGGCATTAGGGGAGTACACACCGAATAATAAAATCGCACCAACCAAAAAGGAAAAGTAAAATGAAACCGATTAAAAAATTCGACGAGGTTTGGTTTGATTTGATTTGGTATTGAGTCAAAAAATCCGAATCAAAGCGACATATAAATATATAACTTTTATATATACTTTTAAGACTTTATATAGAATGTTCTTTAAACAATGTCTAGAACTCTTTGGGATTTTTCTATGGGATGTAATATTTAATAGAATATGAAGTGCTCCAATCTTATTAACTTTAAATAATGTGATATATGATCACTTTCGAAATGCGTCAATCTCTTTATTTTTTATATTCTTATGTCAATATCTATTAGGTTCATATATCTTTTTCGAATATGAAGTGGTATTTCAATAATTGAAAATTAAATAGAGCATATCATAATTTAGGTATCATATTGATTTTTATGTTTAATTATTAAATTCAATTAACTTTGAAAGTGTACATCAACGAAAGTTTATTGCCATACAACTCAAAAAATAACTATCATGTGTTACTAAGAAAATTCTCCCATAAGAATATTTTAATAGACCATATATTTGTTAATTTTTTAAATTTTTATTAAACATATATTTACTTATAAAAAATTTAACAAAGTAAGATTGACATATTATTCATGTAACAAAAAAACCCGAAAAATCCAAAAATTCCGACAAAACCGAACCAATCCAAACTGATATAGTTGGTTTGCTTTGGTTTTAATAAAAATCAAACCAATCCGGTCCATGTACACCCCTAGTTGGCCACTCGTAAACTTCATGTCAGAAAATAAAAGATGATTACACATAATCTATGTTACGTGATTAAAATTTTTAACTTCAGTGTTACAGTGAGTAAAGTTTAATTACTTTAATATAATAAAATATAATTTCGTAGCATAAGCGTGAAATTAACTCCTATAAGAAACAATGAGGTTAGAGATCAATGCAAAATTCATGGTTATCTTAGATGCACAGTTAAAGAAATATTGAATGTCCCAACCTCTTCTGCAGTCCACCTTAATGGAAAAACTCAATAAAATAAATGCATCTCCAGTTATACATAGTGTAGTCTAGATACATGGTTCTAACTTTCGTGTTTCAAAATAAAAACTCATTAAGATAGCTGAATTTTATTTTTCAATGAAAATAAAAGTAAAGAGCGAGATATCAATGCGCAATGACTGTAAAATATTTTGGGAATAATCTTTTTTTTAGTAGAGAGCGATTATTCAAGGTGGATCTCTCCGACACAAATCTAATTATCTAGGTAAGTGAAATTCAGATAAAGGAAGGAGAAGTAGACAATGACCTATTAGTTGTAAAGTCAGGGGCCATTTGTGTTCGAATTAAATTTCAACTATTGAAATAGTGGAGGGATTAAAAACGGTCTATATAAGCTTATGCCCACGCCATTCTCATATATTTTTTTAAGAGTTGTGCAAAGAAAATAATACTATTGACTCCTTCCGAAGTTGGAATTTCCCATATTTGGTGCTCAATTAAAGTAGAACGCTCGTGGCGGCCCAACTTATATTATTTAATTAGGTTTGCATTACTCACATCCTTAGGCTTGACTTTACTAGATTGAATTCCGATTGCAGTCCTAGATATATAGTTTTCCCCAACTTTATTAACTATACTTTACAATTCGTTTGTTTTTAAATATCTTTTTCTATCTGGACAGATATATTTACCATTCAATGCTCTTGCTAGATAGTGCGTAGTCTTAATTCGAGCGAACACATTTTCAGCAACAGAGAAATTAGTGAAAATGAGCAGTCACATTTGAAATTCTAGATACTTCAGAATTCCTTTTTTTTTTCAAATATCTTGTTTCTATTTGAGTAATTATATTTGTCATTCAATGCTCTTCCTAGATAGTAGTCATATTTTGACTGAGTTGCCTACAACAAGAGAGTATGGACGTGTATACGGTCAAAACCGGTTTTGCCCTTCGTGTAATTAGTCAAGATTGGAAACATGATGGACCGAGGGTCGTTTTCATAATACCGAGATGAGATCTGAAGCCAGGTTACCAAGCTCAAGGTTCAGGGACCGATCAATACCGAGCTCGAAGTCATTATCGAGCTCGAGTCCAAATCGAACTATGATGTGAAGTGGCATTATCGAACTCAAGATCCGAGCCCGAGTCAATACCGAGCCCGAGTCAATATCAAGCTCGAGTCAGTAGCGAGCTCGAAATCTGGAGATCGACCAATATCAAGTCCGACCAAGATCGAGCTAAGAGACAAGAGCCGTTGTAGCCGCACTTGTGGAGAGAATCTCGGCGGGAATTAAGAAAAAGCTAAATTAACTAATCTATCATGGGATTCCCACTATGTATTTTTTATTATATCCAAAGTAGGATATCTCCACTATAAAAAGAGTGGCTATCATTTCTGTAATGGGGCAACTAAACATTAAGGCATCTACACACTCCCTTATTGAAAAGATTATTGATATTCACATATAGATACAAGAGAGATTATCCTTTTGTGAGCCTTGTATATTGATTCATCTTGCTTATTCATAAATCGTTTTCTACTCAGTTTGGTTTGTATTTCATTCCTTTTTTACAGTCAATATTCGATATTTTTCTACATACTTTTCCGATTTGTTCCAAGTTATACCACGTATCCTTAGAACTACGTATAAATTCAATTATATCCGTTTTTCGGGTAAACAGTTTGGCGCCCACCGTGGGGCTAAGGATAATAGTGATTATTTGGTACTAATCTATGCAAAACACACCATTTTACACTTGCTCTTGGAAGTATCTTTGATTTCAGGTCGAAAATAATGAATTATCAATTAATGGCCTTACCTATCGACAACGAAGTTGGCCTTCAAGATAAGAGCAACAACTTAACCCCTGGGGGTGGAAGGCCACTCGTCGATCCCGTTGGAGCTCGGGTCAAAGAGCCAATAGACGTTAATTCGCATGTGGCCATCGAGGTGAACCAACGTTCCGACCCTTAAAATAGCATTCATGGTGGAACTTGATCTGCAACTTGAAATACCCAAAACGTTGAGGAAAATGAAATTAGCTTGCGTATGATTTTCGAAATGTTGCAAGCTCAACAAGTAGCAATAGCCTAGTTGCAGAGCCAAACCCAGGCACCGACCAGACTCGAGCCCAGTCCACCCCAAGAAGTCACCCACAAAACGGGGCCAGCTGTAGTAAGGTCAAATGAGCAAGAATCGGGGACTAATCCCGAAATTGTTAAGATATTAGAAGAACTGACAAAACGAATAGAGTCAGGAGAAAGGAGGATCAAAGAAAACGACAAAAAAATGGAAACATATAACTCCAGGGTTGATCAGATCCCAGGGGCATCTCCAGTATTGAAAGGCTTGGATTCCAAAAAATTCGTACAAAAGCCTTTTCCCCCGAGCGCAGCTCCGAAACCGATCCCCAAGCCACATGCCCGAAATTCCCAAATATAATGGAACGACCAACCCCAACGAACATGTCACCTCTTACACATGTGCCATTAAAGGGAATGATCTAGAAGACGACGAGATCGAATCTGTATTATTGAAAAAATTCGGTGAAACCCTTTCAAAGGGAGTAATGATATAGTATCATAATTTACCGCCTAACTCTATCAATGCTTTTGCTATGCTTGCAGATTCTTTCATAAAAGCACATGCTGGAGCCATAAAGGCCGATGTGCACAATCGGTATCAATCAAAAATTAAAGTCGAATACGACCAGTTGGGTTCTGGATCCGTTATTAAAAGGGACATCAGCCGAGAACCAAGGCCGATTAGGGATCGATACCGACCGTATAGTGGTGACCATAGGGGTAACAGACCAAGATGTAACCCCGTACAAGGAGATAAAAGAAATGATCGAGGCCAAGGGTCTCGGGGGATGATGAACAGGAACGGGTTCGACAGGCATACCGAGACTAAGGAAGCACCACGGTTATCGAAATATAACTTCAACATCGATGCAACCGCCATCATGTCGGCTATCAGACGCATCAAAGATACTAAATGGCCTCGACCTCTACAGACCGATCCTACCCAGAGGAATCCCAATGAAATGTGTGAATATCATGGCACTCTTGGCCACAGAACGGAAGATTGCAGGCAGCTGAGAGAGGAGGTAGCCCGGTTATTCAATAAAGGGCACCTTCGAGAATATTTAAGTGACCGTGCCAAAAACCATTTCCAAAACAGGGATTTCAGTAGAAAAAACGAATAAGAAGATCCACAACACATCATCCACATGATCATTGGTGGGATCGATACCCCCAGGGGCCGGTGCTTAAATGCACTAAGATGTCGATCGTAAGAGAGAAGCGATCCCGGACTCAGGATTACGCACCCATAGGAACCTTATCCTTTAATGATGAAGATGCAGAAGGGGTCATGCAACCCCACAACGATACACTGGTAATATCTGTACTTATGAATAAAACTCAAGTTAAGAATGTGTTAATTGATCCTGGTAGTTCGACCAACATTATCAAATCGAAGGTCGTAGAGTAGCTCGGTCTACAGGACTAGGTCGTGCCCGCAACCATGGTTCTAAACGGATTCAATATGGCATGTAAAACTACTAAGGGCGAGATAATTCTTCCAATAAACGTGGCTGGAACCAATCAAGAAATGAAGTTTCACGTAATTGAAGGCGACATGAGGTATAACACCCTTTTTGGAAGACCGTAGATCCACAATATGAGAGTTGTACCCTCGACCCTCCACCAGGTTATGCAATTCCCAACATTGGAGGGAGTCAAAAAGTTCTATGGAGAGTAACCGGCCGCGAACGAGATGTTTGTCAACGATGAAGTAATTTTGATATCTTCACTATCATCAACAAAAGGATCGGATTCGAAAGGGGAACGGAATACCAATTAGCAATCCCAAACGTCAGCTTCGACCCAACTAGAGAATCAGAAGACTGACGAAGATGATGAACATAGGGTCCCTCGATCCTTCGTGGTCCCCGATGATTCCGACGCTACCCAATCAGCGGTCGAAGAACTGGAGCAAATCATGCTAATCGAACATCTGCCCGAACGAAAGGCATACCTGGGCATAGGGTTAGACCCCGAGCTCAAGAAAAAGCTTATTCAATTTCTTATAGCTAATATGAATTGTTTCGCTTGGTCCCATCTTGACATGACAGGGATCCCACCGGGAATCACCACTCATAGGCTAAGCTTGGACCCAAAATTCCACCCGGTAAAATAAAAAAGAAGGCCCAGTCCGAGGTCAAACATGCCTTCATCAAAGACGAGGTAACCAAACTTCTTAAAATAGGATCTATTCGGGAAGTAAAATACCCCGAATGGCTAGCAAATGTAGTGGTAGTCCCTAAAAAGAGGAACAAACTTAGAATGTGCATAGATTATAAAGACCTGAATAAAGCATGCCCTAAGGATTCCTTTCCTTTACCTAATATCGATCGTATAATCGATGCCACAGCCGGCCATAAGATTCTCAGTTTTCTCGATGCCTATTCCGGGTACAACCAAATACAGATGAACCCGAAGGATCAAGAAAAGACTTTATTTATCACTAAGTACGGTACCTACTATTATAATGTAATGCCATTCGGTCTAAAAAATGTTGGTGTAACCTATCAACGCATAGTAAACCGAATGTTTGAAAAGCAAATAGGAAAATCAATGGAAGTTTATATAGATTACATGTTAGTTAAATCCCTGCGAGCAGAGGACTATTTAAAGCACTTGCACGAAACGTATGACATATTGAGGGAGTACAATATGAAGCTCAACCTCGAAAAATGAGCATTCGGGGTTGGCTCGGGCATGTTTCTTGGTTCCATGGTGTCCAATCGAGGAATCGAGATTAACCCCGATAAAATCAAAGCTATCGAGGACATCACAGTGGTAGATAATGTGAAGGTCGTATAGAGGCTAACAGCACGGATAGCTGCCCTGGGACGATTCATTTCGAGATCCTCAGATAGAAGCCAACAATGTTTCTCTCTGCTTAAGAATAAAAGCAATTTTGCATGGACTCCGGAATGTCAGCAGGCTTTGGGAGAGCTAAAACGGTATTTATTGAGCCCGCCATTGCTTCATATCACGAAGGCAGACTAACAACTTTATCTGTATTTAGCTGTATCGGAGACAACGGTAAGTGGAGTCCTGATTCGATAAGAACGAGGTACGTAATTTGCTATTTACTATGTTAGTCGAACTTTAGGCGAGGCCGAAACTAGATATCCCCACTTAGAAAAATTAGCGCTTGCTTTGATAAGTGCCTCTAGGAAACTAAAACCATATTTCCAGTGCCATCCGATACATGTTGTAACAACTTATCCTCTTCGAAAACTTTCGCACAAACCTGAGCTTTCAGGTCGATTGGCCAAATGGGCCACAAAGATCGGAGGGTACGGCATCGAGTATCGACCTCGAACCGCTATCAAATCCCAAATCTTAGTAGACTTCGTGGTTGACTTTACGTCGGCCTTCGTACCCGAGATTGAAAAAGAATTATTGATAAAATCGGGTACCTCTTCGAGAGTCTGGACCCTCTTTACGGACGGTGCCTCGAACGCAAAAGGGTACGGATTGAGCATCATACTTAAATCACCCACATGTAATGTAGTAAGGAAGTCTATGAGGCCGTAATTACAGGTCTCGAACTAGCAAGAAGTTTGGGAGCCGAGGTCATAGAGGCTAAATGTGATTCCCTCCTCGTGGTAAATCAAGCCAACGAGATTTTTAAAGTCCGAGAAGATCGAATGCAGAGGTACTTGGATAAATTACAAGTGACTCTACATCAGTTTAAGGAATGGACTATGCAATATGTATCTCGAAAATAGAACAGTGAGGACGATGCTCTTGAAAACTTAGGTTCATCGGTTGAAGATGACGAACTCAACTTGGTGACTGTCGTACAACTCATGAGATCGGTAATCGAAGAAGGCCACGCCGAGATAAACTCCACGAGTTTAACTTGGGATTGGAGAAACAAGTACATACAGTACTTCAATAACGGGAAGCTTCCGTCAGATCCAAAAGATTCGAGGGCTCTGCGCACAAAGGCAACACAGTTCACCTTGTCCGAAGACGGAACACTATTTAGGAGGACGTTCGATGGTCCACTGGCAATATGTTTGGAACCAGGAGACACCGATTACATCTTACGTGAAATTCACGAAGGCACTTGTGGAAATCATTCCGTTGTCAATTCGTTGGTCCATAAAATAATCAGAGCAGGATATTATTGGACCGATATGAACAAGGATACAAGGGAGTTCGTTCGAAAATGCGACAAATGTCAACGACATGTGCCCATGACTCATCAACCCGGGGAGCTCCTCCACTCGGTCCTATCTCCATGGCCTTTCATGAAATGAGGGATGGACATCGTTGGCCCCCTCCCTTCGGCCCCAGGTAAGGCTCGGTTTATTTTGTTTATGACTAATTATTTCTCTACATGGGTTGAAGCACAGGCTTTCGAGAAAGTCAGAGAAAAAGAAGTGATAGACTTCATTTGGGACCACATCATATGTCGTTTCAGGATGCCATCCGAGATTGTATGTGATAATGGAAAGCAATTCATCGGCAGCAAAGTAACTAAATTTCTCGTGGATCACAAAATCAAAAGGATCCTATCAACACCTTATCATCCCAGCGGGAACGAACAGGCCGAATCGACTAACAAAACCATCATCCAAAATCTTAAGAAAAGATTAACCGACGCTAAAGGAAAATGGAGAGAAATACTACCCGAAGTCCTATGGGAATACCGCATAACATCAAAATCCAGTACCGGGGCAACACTATTCTCATTGGTTTATGGCGTCAAAGATCTTATCCCGGTTGAGGTCGGAGAACCTAGCGTCAGGTTTCGATATGCGGCAGATGAGTCGAATAACGAAACCATGAACACAAGCCTAGAATTATTGGATGAAAAACGAGAAGCCGCTGTCGTCCGACTGGCCGCCCAAAAAGAGCGGATCGAAAGGTACTATAATCGAAGAACCAACCTTCGACATTTTAAAATCGGGGACTTGGTGCTAAGGAAAATTACTCTCAACACCCAAACTCCTAATGAAGGGAAACTGGGTCCGAATTGGGAAGAACCATATCAGGTTCTCAATATTATCGGAAAAGGATCTTACATGCTCAGTGTGATAAATGGCAAACAACTACCAAACAATTGGAACGTATCACACCTAAAACGATACTATTGTTAAGGTACGACCCTCCTATGATCATTTATATTTTGAAATTAACCCTTGCAGGTGTTTGACCAGAAACAAGGATGGATTATTCAACTCGAAGCATTTAGGCCTGAAAGCACGCGTTGCACTCTTTTTTCCTTAGACCGGTTTTGTCTAAAATGGGTTTTTCGGCAAAGATTTTAATGAGGCAAACATTGATCGTGCTAACTTAGAACAATTCAACAGTATCTGAGGCCTCTTTACAATCAACCTCAAATACTGGGCGGGCATTACCCTTGAATATATCAAATTTGATTATCAAGTTCGATGCAAGAAACTTACTTCATGACAACAAGGTTTCGATAGGAAACATTGTATGGGCCAAATGGTCAAAACGAACCATGCTCGTGTAGTTTGCTCGAGCCCCGGCACAAAACATGAACACATGTATAATGACTTATAAAGAGAAATTTCTTCTTTACCGATATCTCATATCTCAGACAAATTCCTCTATTTCATGATCTATTATGCAAACAGGTTTAAGGGCCGACCATTACTCCATAAATCGGGGACTTCCTACTAAAACATCAAGGAGATCAAGCCCCACATAAGCCTAAGGGCTACATTATTCCAAGTTTGAGCAAACACTCACTCGACCATAAAGCCTAAGGGCTATCCTAACTTGAGTTCGAGCAACCATTCTCACTCGGGGACTATCTATCGAGCCCAAGGGCTGCCATTAATTCAAGTTCGAGAAATCATTCTCACTCGACTGAAAAGCCTAAGGGCTACCTTAATTTGAGTTCGAGCAAACACTCACTCGACCATAAAGCCTAAGGGCTATCCTAACTTGAGTTCGAGCAACCATTCTCACTCGGGGACTATCTATCGAGCCCAAGGGCTGCCATTAATTCAAGTTCGAGAAATCATTCTCACTCGACTGAAAAGCCTAAGGGCTACCTTAATTTGAGTTCGAGCAAACACTCACTCGACCATAAAGCCTAAGGGATATATTACTTCGAGTTCGAGCAAATACTCACTCGACCATAAAGCTTGAGGGTTGTTTTCATTTGGTGTTCGAGCAAATCCTACGACCTTTAAGCCTACGGGCTACATTATTTCGAGTTCGAGCAAACACTCACTCAACTATTAAGCCTAAGGGATACTCTTAATTCGAGTTCGAGCAAACACTCACTCGACTATTAACCCTACGGGCTACATTACTTCGAGTTTGAGCAAACACTCACTCGACCATAAAGCCTAAGGAATACATTACTTTGAGTTCGAGCAAACACTCACTCGACTATTAAGCCTAAGGGCTATTCTTACTTCGAGTTCGATCAAACACACTCGACTATTAAACCCGAGGGCTACTCTTAATTCGAGTTCGAGCAAACACACTCGACCATACAGCCTAAGGGCTACATTACTTCAAGTTCGAGTAAACACTCACTCGACTATTAAGCCTAAGGGCTACTCTTACTTCGAGTTTGAGCAAACGCTCACTCGACTATTAACCCTACGGGCTACATTACTTAGAGTTTGAGCAAACATTCACTCGACTATAAAGCCTAAGGGCAACATTACTTCGAGTTCGAGCAAACACTCACTCGATTATGTTATATCTCGCATTTTCGTACGTTAAAGTTTCGTCTTCAGTTAATTGACGTAGACTCGGGGATGAGATTTTTTTGAGATTATAAACATTTATGCTATTTATATCAAGCAATAAATAAGTGTCGTGAAAGAAAAAAGGTAAACGAATCAAAGAAAATGTGTTTCGTTGAAGGTTGTTGAATTGGGATCAAATACGGTTCAAGCTATAATACCTAATATTTATGGACTAGTACGATACAAAGTACCATATGACCATGATAGTATGATGTATAAAGTGTATTAAAAATGAATAGTATTTTAAGTAATTTGAGATAATTCTTAATTATGTGGGTAATTAGTTAATTATTGGTTTAACTCGAGATTAACCATGCAATTAAGGATTTATGGATAATTGTAGGTGGGGACAAAGCCCCCACATGTGGCAGCAAGTGGAGGAAGATTTAAGTGACTCTTGCCTGTAGACAATTAAATTAGGAGGCACATGGACAACATTCTTAAGCCATCCCTTGCCAACACGTAAGAAGTGGAGTTTATATTAGTCATCTCTAACTTATCTTCAATGGATATCAAATTCATTTTGGTGAGGGAATTATTCAGAAAGGCAAAACAAGGAACGAATGTGAAGGAATCTTGAAATTTATATGAAACTTCGTATTACAATAGCAACGGCGGTTCGTGGATTAGTAAAGGAATTCATACGAAATTGCACTGTGTAATCACAACGGGATTTTTTAATTCTAAGGGAGTACGGTGCAATCCTTCTCAAGAATATCATATGGATTTTCCCCTACTCCAGGTATGTTAAGGCTAAACTTTCCTTCATGTTGGCATGATCTCGTAATTACATGTGTTTGATAACGAGGCATAAAGAGAAGTTCATACTCCCGAATTTATATACACTATCCTAGTCTCATAAATTATAGTATTCTCCTTATCGGGACTTCATATTTAATACTTTATATATAGCGCAGAGAGCCTATATATAAAGTATTACAGTATTTTCATTACCATCGAGCTATAATCGATGGGCAGGCCCCTATTGGTCAACCTCTGATTAGATAATAAGTTATATACCAAGCCTACTGTGGCAGAGCGCCTATGAGCGAGCCTAGTTGGCCGAGATACAGAGCCTAGTATGACCGAACGCTTATAAGCGAGCCTACTATGGCAGAGCAGTTTTATATATATATGTGCCGAGCCTTATAGGACCAGACAACTATTTTACTTACTATATTGAGAGAGTTGAGTTAGTATTAGCAGGTAAGCATATCTTCAGATTATATTTGACTCCCAGTTACTTCAGCATTATATTATCAGTTTAGTTTCAGTTTTCAGTTATTTTATTGCCTTGCCTACTCGGTACATTATTTCGTATTAACATCCCTTTTTGGGGGGATGCTGCATTTCATGCGTGCAGGTTCAGACAGACAAACGGGTAGACCTTCTCGGTAGGTATTGCTCGAGTTCAGCTTTATCGGTAAGCTCCACGTACTTCGGAGTTATCGGGTCTAGAGTTTTGTGTACATCTTGTATATATATGTATATAGGTGATGGGTAGTTCGGGGTCCTGTTTCGATCACAGTACATCCAGCAGTAGAGGCTTGTAGAGATATCCTATCAGTTAGTGCAGTATATTGGGCTTGTAGGCCTTGTATGTATATTTTGTTGGTTTGTCAGCCGTAGTAGCTATGACGGCCTTGTCGGCCCAGCTTTATATTGTTGTTTAGTCAGCGGTAGTTTCCGTTCAGTTTTATATTTTTCTTTGCAAATTGTCTTGCAATGTGGCCCCATGGCTAAAGTATGACATTATATGTTCAGAGTCCCTTAGTCACAAGTTGGTACGCAAGTATAGAAGAGTCACCGGGTGCCGGTCTCGCCCCCCGGGTTCGGGGCATGACAAAAGTGATATCAGAGCAGTTCTGTCGTATGGACTCTACAAGCCGTGTCTAGTAGGGTCTTGTTCATAGATGTGTTGTGCACCACATTATATAAGCAGGGACTACAGGGCATTTAGGAGTTGTTTACCCTTGTTTCAAATCTAAATTGTGTTGTAGAACTGAGTTATAGGAAATATGAGTTAAACTTACGTGTTGGCGTTTCCATGCACAGATAATGGTGACTAGGAAGACTATGGCTAGTCAGAGGAGAGATACAGCAGTAGGTGAGGGGACCAGCAGGGTTCCCCCAGTAGATGGGGCCCAATCTGAGGCCTAGGGAGAGACCCCTACTCAGCCATTACCGGCTCCTCCACCACCTGAGCATATTCCTAGGGAGACCGCACATCTAGTTATCCCTCCGCTTTCATTAGATCAGGACCTGAGGAGTGCGGTGCATTTGTTGACATAGTTGATAGCTACCCAGTAACAGGCTAGGGCACCCGCTAGTGCACGATCTTCTGAGGGGTCTGGGAGTTCAAGGGTCTGAGAATTTATTGCTTTGAGTCCCCTAGAGTTCACGGGGACAGATCAGTTGGAGGTCCCACAAGATTTCATAAATCAACTTCACAGGATCTTTCGGGTTATCCATGCCACGGAGAAAGAGGCAGTTGAGCTAGCAGTTTTTCGATTCTGAGATATAGCCATCATTTGGTATGAGGGATGAGAGAGGCCTAAGGGACGTGATATATCTCCAGTTATTTGGGAGAATATTTCAAATGCCTTCCTTGACCAGTACTTACAGCGGGAGATCCGACAGGCTCGAGTCGATCAGTTTCTAGCCCTCAAGCAGGGCAATATGAGTGTTCGAGAGTATAGTCTCCATTTTGAATCATTGGCCCGATATGCACCATCCATAGTTGCTACTATGCGGGACAGGATCCACAGGTTTATAGCAGGGTTGACCCCAGAGTTGACCGAGGCATGTGCCACCACTGCACTACAGGATAATATGGATATCTCCCGAATTCAGGCATTCGCCCAGAATATAGAAAGGGGTAGGCGTCGGC
>AWOL01S0015590.1:33656-90244 GCA_000715115.1 Nicotiana otophora | reverse complement strand
GATTTAACGTCGTGGCACGACGCAATGTCAAAGCACCCTCAAGTGAAGTAAATGACCGCCCCCACATGGCTATCTCTAACCTTGACCAAGTAGTGCTTCACCGATCACCATTGTCTCGGAATACTTCATTGTTTTTGTTCTTCAAGTCTAATGCACCAACAAGTGTCACACCAACAATTTCAAATAGACCACTCCACTTGGATTTTAGCTTCCCTGGAAACATTCTCAACCTTGAGTTAAACAACAATAAGAGATCGCCCGCCTTGAACTCCTTTTTCCAAATGTATTTGTCCTGAAGATATTTCATCTTTTCTTTGTACGAGGACAAACTCGCATAAGCATGGTACCGGAACTCATCCAGTTCATTCAAATGTGTAACCCGCACGTTAGTGGCTATATGCCAATCATGATTCAATTTCTTCAGAGTCCACGTTTCTTTGTGGTCTAGTTCCACTGGAAGATGACAAGCTTTTCTGAACACCAACCGATATGGAGACATTCTGATAGGTGTTTTGTAAGGCATCTGATAAGCCCATAACGCAACATCAAGCTTCTTGGACCAATCTGTCCGATTAGCATTCACCGTTTTAGACAAGATTCTCTTTATCTCCCAGTTGGAGACTTCAACTTACCCACTAGCTTGTGGGTGATAGGGAGACGTGACCTTGTGAGTAACATCATACTTGCTAAGTAAAGCGTCAAAAGCTTTGTTGCAAAAGTGTGACCCCCCGTCGCTTATGATTGCACATGGAGTACCAAATCTTGTAAAAATACTCTTCTTCAAGAAAGCTACTACACTTCATCCCTTATTGTTGGGTAAAGAGACGGCCGCAACCCATTTAGACAAATAATCTATCGCAACCAAGATGTAGGTGTTTCAACAAGAGCTCACAAAAGGGCCCATGAATTCAATGCTCCAAACCTCGAAAATATCAATCTCCAAGATGGTTGTGAGAGGTATTTCATTTTTTGTTAAGATTCCACCAGCCCGTTGACATTCATCACATCTATGCACCAAATTACAGGCGTCCTTGCAAAGAGTAGGCCAATAACAACCACAACTAAGCATTTGGCCGCCGTTCTTGCTCCACCATGATGACCACCATATGGTGAAGAATGACAAGCCCAAAGAATATCACCTTGCTCTTCTTTCGGTACACACCTCCTAATCACCCCATCCGTACAAATCCGGAAAAGGTATGGTTCATCCCAATAATAATCTTGATAATCTCTTTTGAGCTTCTTCCTTTTGTTTGAAGAGAAATCATCCGGAATGATTCCATTCCCAAAAGAATTTTCCATTCCGCGAACCATGGCACCTCTTTCATTGAATTTTCCAAAAGTTGCTAATCGGGAAAGGAGTCATTGATTTCAAGGCCATCATGCAGCCTCCCCTCCTCCTCCAAATGAGACAAGTGGTCCGCCACTTGGTTTTCACTACCTTTCCTATCATGGATATCAATATCAAATTCTTGCAATACGAGTACCCATCTCATCAACCGAGTTTTGGAATCCATTTTGCTCATAAGATAACGAAACGCCGCATGGTCCGTGTGGACAATAACTTTGACACCCATCAAGTACGGACGGGACATCTCAATTTAAAACATAACAGAAAGGAGCTCTTTCTCCGTAATAGTATAATTGATTTTGGTGCTATTCATGGTCTTACTAGCATCGTAGACCGGATGGAAAATCTTGTTGATACGTTGCCCCAAAACAGCCCCAACCGTTACGTCACTTGCATCACACATGTGTTCAAAAGGTACACTCCAATTTGGAGCGGTAATAATAGGAGTAGTTGTCAACTTGAGCTTCAATAGTTCAAAAGATCTCATGCAATCATCATTGAAATTGAACTTGGTATCCTTCTCAAGGTGCTTGCGCAATGGGTTCACCACTTTAGAGAAATCTTTGATAAAGCGCTGGTAAGCACCCGCATAGCCTATAAAATTCTGAACACCCTTCACCGAAGTTGGGGGTGAAAGCTTAGAAATCACCTCAATCTTTGCCTTGTTAACTTCAATTCCATTCCTTGCAATTTTATGGCCAAGGAAAATACCTTCCTCAACCATGAAATGGTATTTCTCCCAATTGAGTACCAAGTTGGTTTCTTCATATCTAGCCAACACTTTGTCCAAATTTGCAAGACAATCATCAAAAGAATCCCCAACTACAGAGAAATCATCCATGAAAACTTCAAGGTAGACCCCCACCATGTCCGTGAAAATAGACATCATACACCGTTGAAAAGTCACTGGTGCATTGCACAAACAATATGGCATCCGTTTGAAATCAAAAGTGCCATAAGGATATGTAAAGGTTATTTTTTCGTGATCCTCCGGAGCAATGAGAATTTGGTTGTAGCCCGAGTGCCCATCAAGAAAACAATAGATCGCACGGACGTCCAATCTATCGAGAATTTGATCTAAGAAATGAAGTGGAAAGTGATCCTTTCTTGTTACTTTGTTGTGCTTGCGATAATCCATACAAACCCTCCAACCGGTCACCGGTCTTGTAGGAATCAATTCATTCTTATCATTGGTAACCACCATCATGCGCCCCATTCTCTGGGACACATTGAATCGGAAAGGTCCATGAACTATCTGAGATGGGGTAGACAACCCCGACATCCAACAACTTGGTAATCTCCTACTTGATAACTTCTTTCCCTCATTGAGTCTTCTTTGATATTCAATGGACGGTGTAGCACCATCCTCCAACTTGATCTTATGCATGAAAAAGGCAGGGCTTATACCCCGAATATCCGCCAAGGTCCACTCGATAGCCTTCTTCCTCTTTTGTAACATCGCCAATGTGGAATCAACCTACACGTTAGTCAAACAAGAGGAAAGAATTACCAGCAAAGTAGAACAAGGGCCAAATAAATTCATACCAAAGGTGTGGAGGCTATGGCTTCAACTCCAAAGTAGGTGGCTCTTCAATAGAAGGCTTTGTAGGAGGAGTGCATAGTTGTACAACCCCATTCCTTGCAAAGAGCTCACGTATTTCATAAACTTTTGCATAACCGGGCATTTGTTACAAAGCTTTAACCAATGGAACTTTGATTGAAAGGCTCTTCATCATTTGAATGAACTTCTTGAATTAATTCTCACCATTTTATTTGGCAAGTCTTTGAGGGTATGGAGGTGGAGGCTTAGGTAATGGTGCCTTTGCCTTTTGCACTACCGGTTCCGGTATGTCAATGATGTGTTCCCTAGATGAGTTCACATCCTCTTAAGTCTCTTCGACACTATCATCAATATCAATCTAAACTTTCTTATTAGCTTGAATAATATTGTTTGGGATCTCTTCTTCTTGCATCAATTGGTCATCATCGACAAGTTGCCTTTAGATTGAGGTGGGTACATTCCCACCTATTTCACTTCTTGTGATAACTGCCATAGCATGTCCCGTATTGTTACCACCCTTTGGGTTCACCACCGTGTCACTTGGTAGTGTACCCTTAGGATGAGAATTTAGACCATGAGAGATTTTCCCCATTTGAGCTTCTAGATTTCGGACTGATGTGTTGTGTGAGGCAAGTTGGGCATCCGAATTGGCATTCTTTTCCATCATTTGCTTGAACATATTCTCAATACGTCCCATTTCATTGTTTTAAGAACATTCACCATAGGAAGAATAAGGAGGTGGGTTGCTCGGTTGTTGATACATTTGGGGCCTTTGAAAACCCGATCCCCGGTTGCCTTGATTGTTACCCCAACCACCTTGGTTATTGCTTCCCCAATTTCCTTGGTTTTTTCCACTCCAATTTCCTTGATTGTTGTTATTATACCAATTTTCTTGATTATTAGAACTCCAATTGTAATGGTTGTTTTGTGGTTTCCATTGTTGTTGGTTTGGGCCTTAGAAGTTGTTTCTTTGCCCTTTAAAATTGTACACGTATTGCACTTCTTCCTATTGCTTATTATAAGAATCATCTTGATCAAAACCACCATTATATTGCACATAATTCTCCACTCCGGTTAGCATTTGTGGACCCTTGGTCCTCTTCTAGTTCACCAAAACATTAACTCCCTCCATAGCATGAACTTGCTTAGGGGATTGCACTTACCTGATTTGGGCATTTGCTAGTTGAGTCGTGGTATTAGTCAATTCGGCAATGGCTTGCCCATGGTCTTGCAATTCTTTATGGAGGTGGATCATATTCGGATCACCTTCTGGGACATTAGCCTAGGATTGCCAAGCCGATGATGTCACCACCATCTCATCTAGAATGTCACGCACCTCCGCATAAGGTGTGGTCATAAAGTTTCCACCGGCTAGTTGATTCACAACATATTGGTTGGGTGTGTTAATCACACTATAAAAGGTTTGTTGCAACATGTTTTCCGTTATATCATTGTAGGTACATTGCTTAACCATTATTCTATAGCGCTCCCAAATTTCCTGTATTGGCTCATTCAGCTCTTGTTTTAATGCCAAGATCTCATCTCAAAGTGTAGCCATGTGCTTGGGAGAGAAAAACTTAGCAATGAACTTGACCGTCAACTCATCCCAAGTGTGAATTGAATGGTTCGACAAACGTTCCAACCAATCTGAGGCTTTCCCCTGTAGAGAGAAGGTAAAAATCCTTAGCGTCAATGCATCCTCGGAAACATTCATTTGCTTGCTCCCCCAACATTTATCCAAAAAACCCTTCAAGTGCTTGTAAGCATTTTAGGTTGGTGCACTGGTGAAGAAGCCCCATTGCTCAAGTAAAGTGAACATCATGTTGGTGATTTGAAAGTTGCCCGTCCTAATATGGGGAGGGATTATTGCACTAGCATAACCTTTGTTGGGCAATATCCGCTATTGAGCAGCTTGTGGTGGATGTGGTGGAGGTGGGGGTGGAACGGGAAGGTTGTCTTTTGGTACTCGGCCTCTCCGATTAGCTTGTGGCACTTGAGGTACTTCATCGATTTGTTCCTCCTTGCCCTCCAAGCCACCCAAAGGAATATTTTAGAGCTCATTTTTCACCATGTTTGTACCTATGATTTCCTAAACAAATCAGTAACACGGAAGGGAAAGAAGATATTCCAAAAACATACTCAAATATATAGCTAACAACATTATAACTCCTCATCAACGACGCTAAAAATTGACCCACTCCTAATCCACACTTAACAATGAGTGGAAGTGGTCATTGAAAGAATAGTACCCAACTATGAGTCACGGTCGATTTCATCACGGAGCTAAATAAGGGTGTTAGAGTGTACACTTGATACGTGTATAAGAAATAGCTTAAATACGCTTCCAAACAAGCTTTTGCAAATCACTTCTAGAAACTATACTATCAATGATTAAGTAGATAAATGAAACTAGAAATTGATTAATTGTTTATGGTTGTTTTCAAATAGGTAAAAAGCCTAAGGATTGAACCTTCGCCCAGGTGTTAGCCTAATGGATTAATTATGTTAACACTTGTTTTAGTGATTGGGGTGTATTATAGCTCTAAACTCTAAATTACCCACTCAATACTACTCAGTGATAGAGTGATTTTGCACAATTTAGCTTTCTCAAGCCCAAATGGGTATCAAACCAAATAGTTGATATGAGCTCAAGTCGGGTTTTCCCTATCTCTAGTTCAAACTCTTTAATTAGGCTAGTCAAAATCATTAACTAGCCCAATTTCTTGTTAGCCAAGTTTTCCTAGATTAAATCCCTCTTTTTTTAGTAAAGACCAAGTCAAAAGGGCATGAATCAATATTGCAACCATTAATTCTAAAATTAAAGCATTAACAAGGCTAAATAACAAATACCCAATCATAAACAAGCATTACATTAATTACCCATAAGGTTTACACACTAGGGTTGGGTCACAACCCTAGTAAATATCTAGCTACTCATAGGGGAAATGGAAGAAATAAAGTAGAAACACTAATTAAAGCCATAAAATAAAATTAAAATGTTAAACTAATATGTTTTAACCAAAATTGGACATAAATTATTAAAAATGGTAAACTACAACGCCTACAGCTCAAAAAACTACCAAACCTGACTTAAAAAAAGTGATTCACGTCTATTTATAGTGGCCTAAAATTCGCTGACAAAAATGCCCTTTGGGAGGTTCTGCGGCCGCATAATTCCATGTGCGGTCCGCACATTGCTCGAGTCTTCATGTATAGGGATTCTGCATCCGCACAATTTGATCTACGGCTGAACTTCAGCTTTTGCGGCTGCACAATTCCGTGTGCGGTCCGTACTTCTGGCAAGGCTTCCATTTTGTTCATTTTGCAGACTCTCAGAACTTTTTGAATTCTTGTCAGTACGACCAAGTTTTTCGGCCGCACAATTTGTGTGCCGTCCTGTCACGCACCAACCTCAGGGAGCGCGACCGGCGCTCAAACAAGTGAACCCGATCGAGCAAGCCTATTAAACCTTTCCTACCCGACTTATTCATAATCCAAAAATTGAATGCATCACCATTTATTAAACAGGGGAGAGATCAGTTATATAAATTTATAAACATTTCTAGTTTATTTTTCCTTATATACATTATGTCATAGATAAGTTTCCAAAAGCACATACGGTTTACAATTTAGTGGAAAAGAGTTTCAAAATACAACTTGATCTAATGACCGCCCCGACATCCATACATGACCCACATAAACGTTTACGGAGCCTCTAAAGGTGCAAAAGACCAACATGACAATGCCGGCAACAAGGCCTTGGCTATACCTCAAAATGTGAAAACTTATACAAAAGAAGAACTACATGACCCCTGGAAGAAATGGGGCTCAAACAGGTCAAAAGGGATGTTTTAACAAAATGGGGGTCGGGTTTTAAATTAAGAAAATGGGTGCCCCGACACAGGTCTGCGGTCGCATATGCGACCGCATAATGGTTATGCGGTTCATAAAGTGACCGCAGAAATAACCCTCAGGGGCTTGAATTTTCTGACTGCCTATGCGAATAGTATGCTGTCTGTATGCTTGTTCCGCGGTCGCATAATGCATCACAGAACTCCCCTTCGCAAAAGTTCAAGGCAGATATGCGATTAGTATGCAGCTCGCAAAGCGATTATGCGATCGCATAATTGGGCCGCATAACTGGCCTTAAGATTGGCAAATTTTCTGCTTCACTCTGTGGCCATTATGTGGTCCGCATAGTGGTTATGTGGCCGCATAATGGGCCACAAAAACGTGTTGTTCTGTGAAACATTTTCCTCTAAGTCTGTAGGGTACCGTTCAATCAAAAATACAGGAATCTATCTTGGCACCACGAAACCCCGAGTTTTTGGTTTAAAACTTTTTACAGGTCCTTACATCCTCCCCCACTTAAGATCATTCATCCTCGAATGATGATCAAGGTTCACTTAACACAATTATAGTTATACCACATACCATCAGCCCCAAATTTGCCTAACTTCCTAATTTTCTGAAACTTTTTGCCAGAGTTTCCTTTGTATTTAGGCCTATCCACCTGCCAGAGAGCCCCCGAAACATACCTTAGCAACATATATAGGATTAAATGACACAACAGAATGCAAAATAACACCAACCGAAGCCTCACGGGGGACATATACCTAGAAAGGAGTGTCTTTATATTAGCCAAACAAGTGATACAAAATTTTGGGGGGACAACTTTGTAGAACTATTACATGGCTATTCAAATAAATTAGAGTACTTCTTTTTCACTTCATTCTCGGCTTCCCAAGTAGCTTCTTCAACTTGCTGGTTTCGCCATAATACCTTTACGGATGCAATTTCTTTGTTCCTCAAATTTCGGACATGTCTATCAAGGATAGCAACCGGAATCTCTTCATATGACAATTTTTCACTAACCTCGATTGTCTCAACCAGCACAATAGCGGACGGATCTCCAACTACCTTCTACAGCATGGACACATGGAATACCGGGTGCACTAATGACATCTTAGGTTGTAGCTCAAGCTTGTACGCCTCCTCACCTATCCTTTGAATGATTCTATATGGCCCAACATACCTCGGACTTAATTTCCATTTCTTTCCAAACCGCATGATCCCCTTCATGGGAGATGCCTTCAAGAACACCCAATCATCTTCCTTGAACTCCAAGTCTCTGCGACGAACATCCGAATAGGATTTTCGATGACTCTGAGTAGATTTCAACCGCTTTTTTATGATATTAACCGTTTCCATAGCCTGATGCACAAGGTCTTGTCCTATTAGTTCAGCTTCTCCAACCTCGAACCACCCAATCGACGATCTATATCTTCTACCATACAAGGCCTCAAACGGCGCCATCTGAATACTTGCATAGAAGATATTGTTATAAGCAAATTCTATGAGCGGCAAATGATTATCCCAACTATCCTTCAATTCAAGCACACAAGCACGCAACATGTCCTCAAGCGTCTGAATAGTCCGCTCTGCTTTCCCGTCAGTATGTGGATGGAAAGCCTTGCTAAGATTTACCTGCGTACCCAAACCTTGCTGAAATTTCTTTCAAAAGTTAGCTATGAACTGGGCCCCTCGATTGGAAATGATGGAAACTGGAGTGCCGTGAAGCCTTACTATCTCCTTGATATACAATTGAGCATACTGTTCCGCAATGTTGGTGGATTTAACCGGCAAAAAGTGAGCTGATTTCTTGAGTCGATCCACGATCACCCAAATTGAGTCCAACTTACTCGAAGTACACGGTAACCCTACCACGAAATCCATATTGATCATTTCCTATTTCCATATTGGAATTTCTATACTCTGTGCTAACCCACCAGGCCTTTGATGCTCGGCCTTCATCTGTTGACAGTTTGAATATTTTGCCACAAAGTCCGCCACACCCCTATTCATGTAATTCCAACAGCAAACTTTCTTGAGGTGATGATACATTTTTGTAGAACCTGGGTGCACGAAATATCTAGAAGTATGAGCTTCTACCATGATTCTTTCCCGAAAACCATCTACGTTTGGAACATATAGTCGTCCTTGGTACCGTAATGTACCATTATCCATGCCAAGAGAAAAAGCCGTAGTCTTATGTTTATGAATTCCTTCTTTCAGCTGCACCAACACTGGATCATTATATTGTTTCTCCTTGACTTCCGCCACAGACGATGATTCTGCATTATTTCGCACGATCACTCCCCCTTCATTAGAGTCCGCAAGACGAACTCCTAAATTGGCCAACTGGTGAACCTCTCAGGCCAAGGTCCTTTGACATGCCTCTAAGTGAGCCAAACTACCCATAGATTTCCGACTAAGAGCATCCATCACCACATTAGGTATCCCCGGATGATACAAAATGTCGGTGTCATAATCTTTGAGCAACTCAAGCCATCTTCTCTGCCTTAAGTTCAATTCCTTCTGCTTGAAAATGTATTGAAGACTCTTGTGGTCCGTGAATACATCTACATGGATTCCATACAAATAATAATGCCAAATGTTTTTAATGGAAAAACCACCGCCGCAAGCTCTAAGTCATGAGTTGGATAGTTCTTTTCATGATTCTTAAGTTGCATTGAAGGATATGCTTTAACTTTACTATGTTGTATTAGTACACACCCAAGGTCGATCCTTGAAGCATCGCAATACACCACAAACCCCTTGGTAGCCTCTGGCAGGCTCAATACCGGCGCCGAAGTCAATCTTGATTTCAATTCATGGAAGCTCCTTTCACAAGCATCGGACCACTGGAACTTAACCATCTTCTGCACCAATTTAGTCAATGGAGAGGCAAGAGTGGTTAACCCCTCCATGAAACTCCTATAATACCCGGCCAAACCCAAGAAACTGTGAATCTCTATTGGAGTAGTAAGTCTAGGCCTATCCTTCACCGCTGCAATCTTTTGAGGATCAACATTAATTCCTTCTCCGGAGACGACATGACCCAGGAATGTAACAAATTCATGCTAGAAATCACATTTCAAGAACTTTGCATACAATTAGTGTTGATGAAGAGTCTGCAGAATAGCCCTGAGGTGGTCGGCGTGATCCTCTAGACTTTGTGAATATACAAGGATGTCGTCAATGAATAATATCACAAAGGAGTCAAGAAATGTCATGAAGACTCGATTCATAAGATCCATGAAAGCTGCCGGGGCATTTGTTAGCCCGAAAGACATTACCAAAAATTCAAAGTGCCCACCCCGGGTTCTGAAAGCTATTTTCGGAATATCCTGCTCCCTTACCTTTAATTGATAGTACCCGGATCGCAAATCAATTTTGGAGAAGAACTTAGCACCATGTAATTGATCAAATAAATCATCTATTCTAGGCAATAGGTATTTGTTTTTGATGGTGACTTTGTTGAGTTGTCGGTAATCAATACATATCTGCAGCGATCCATCTTTCTTTCTGACAAAGAGAACCGGTGCGCCCCAAAGCGACACACTCGGTCGGATGAAACCTTTCTTTAGCAAATCCCTTAGTTGTTCCTTTATCTCTTTTAGTTTTGCTGACGCCATTCTATAAGGTGGAATGGATATAGGCTGTGTGCCTGGCATCACATCAATCCCAAAATCAATCTCCCTGTCTGGAGGAATTTTGGGGAGCTCATCCGGAAAGACATCGGGGAATTAATTCACAATTGGCACAGATTCAAGGGTAGGCACCTCAGCAGTGGTGTCCGTAACTCAGACCAAATGATAATTACATCCATTCATGATCATCTTCGTGGCGTTAAGGTAAGAAATAAACCTACCTTTTGGCATAACATTGTTCCCCTCCCACTCAACGGCTGGCTCGTTAGGGAACTCAAGCCTCATAATTCTGGTTCGATAGTCGAGTTTGGAAAAACATGAATAAAGCCAGTCCATTCCCATTATTACATCAAAATCAATCATCCCCAGTTCTATGATATCAGCCATGATATCCCGACCATGCACCGTGACAACATAATCTCTATAAACCCGTGCAGCCGTAATAGACTCACAAACTGGTGTAGACACAGAGAACGGCTCATGAAGATATTCTGGTTCTATACTGAAGCTTGTAGCAACATAAGGAGTAACATAGGACAAAGAATATCCGGGATCAATAAGGGAATACACATCATGAGATTGAACAGTCAATATACATGTGACGACATCTGGGGAAGCCTCTGCACTCTGTCAACCACTCATAGCATATAACCGGCTTGGTCCTCCCGAACTCTATGCACCACCCCTAGTTTCACCATGCCCTGCGGGTACTGGAGAGCCTCGAGCTGGAGGGGGTACTGAAGATGTAGCAGCTGCAGGACCTGGATGACTGAGTTGTGCCCCTGCCTGCACCCCGACGGGATGCACGACACTCCCTCTAAATATGGCCTCTCATTTAGCATCCGTAACATACTGGCATGTCGAGGTAGCAGACTCCCGAATGTATCCTCCCACACATAGGGCATGGGGCCCTCTGCTGCTGCTGGAATCTCCCTCATGATCGGCCCTGATGGTAGGACCCCCTGCTACCCTGACCGAGCCTAAAGCGACTCCCTTGCTACTAATCATGCCCTGATGGAGGGGCACTAGCTGAAGACTGAGCATAAGACTGGGATGGCCCTGTTGATCCTCCCTGAAAAGCTGATCTCCCATCTCCGAATAAATCCCCAAGGTTGCCCGCTGATCGGGCCCTACTACTGCTTTCCCGTTCCATCCTGAGCTTTATCTTTCGGGCCTCCGTAACTTGGGAAAATGCCACCGTCTTTCCATAGTTCATGCCATAATTTAGAGTAGCTGTGGCATGCTCATTAATAAACAAAGGGCTAAGGCCCTGCACAAATCAACGCACCCTATCCTCCATAGTCGGCATCATATGAACAACATACTTTGACAGTCGCACGAACTCCATGTGATACTCCTACATATTGTTACTACCCTATTTAAGGGTCTCAAACTCCACAGCACGAGCTGCCTTAGTCTCAGCATGTAAGAAATGGTCTATAAAGGCATCCGCGAACTCACTCCATCTTGCCGGAGGGCTCCCTTCCTTACAGGAATCCTCCCATATTTCAAACCAGGAATATGCCACCCCTTTCAGATGATAGGAGGCCAATGCTACTCCCTCTGTCTCCGTAGAACGCATAACTCGGAGAGTCTTATTCATCTCATCAATAAAATCCTGAGGGTATACCTCAGGATCAGTACCTGTGAATATTGGAGGGTCTAACTGAAGGAACCTGTTTACCCTGGAACCGGAAGAATCTCATTGCAAGCTAAATGAGGTGGGTGCAACATTTCACCTCTGAGCCTGGGAAGCTACTAACTGAGTCAGCATCTGAATAGCTCCCTTAAGATCCCCATCAGAAATATCGGGATCGGGAGCTGGGGCTGGAGATGGAACATTATATCGGGGGGAGAGATTGTGGCACCCTCCGCGGGTGTAGGAACTGGGGTAGTCTATTTTGGAGTAGACAAATCAGGCAGTGTGATAGTAGGGGGATTATCCTCACCCGCGTTATCAAGTAGGGGATCAACAGCCACTCCTGGGTGGCATTGGCTTCTTGGCCAATTCTCGCTCTCTTCTTAGGTTCCATTTACTGAAAGTTAGAACAATGCAAGTTAGAGGAAAACAACCTCACATTCTGCTCTATCGCACGATATAGAACAACAATGAAGGGTATCATTCCTGAATGTCCAAGTAGCCCTCTAATTATAGATGTGGTCGACAACACACCGATAAGAAAGGCTCTACTAGACATAGCTCCGAGACATCCTTGGACACTTTAAAACCTTAGGCTCTGACACCAAGTTTGTCACGCCCCAACCGCAGGGAGCGCGACCTGCGCTCAACCGAGTGAACCCTGTCAAGAGAGCCTATTAAACCTTTCCTACCTGACTCATTCATAATCCAAAAAGGGAATACATCACCACTTTTTAAACAGGGGAGAGATCAGTTATATAAATATATAAACGTTGCTAGTTTATTTTTCCTTATATACATTATGTCATAGTTAAGTTTCCAAAAGCACATACGGTTTACAATTTAGTGGAAAAGAGTTTCAAAATACAACTTGATCTAATGACCGCCCCGACATCCATACATGACTCACATAAACGTTTACGGAGCCTCTAAAGGTGCAAAAGACCAACATGACAATGCCGGCAACAAGGCCTTGGCTATACCTCAAAATGTGTAAACTTATACAAAAGAAGAACTACATGAACCCTGGAAGAAATGGGGCTCAAACCGGTCAAAAAGGGTGTTTTAACGGAATGGGGGTCGTGTTTTAAATTAAGAAAATGGGTGCCCCGACACAGGTCTACGGTCGTATATGCGACCGTATAATGGTTATGCGGTCCGCAAAGTGACCGCAGAAATAGCCCTCAGGGGCTTAAATTTTCTGACTGCGTATGCGACCAGTATGCGGTCTGCATACCTGTTGTGCGGTCACATAATGCACTGCAGAACTCTCCTTTGCAAACATTCAAGGCAGATATGCGATCAGTATACGGCCTGCAAAGCAATTATGCGATCGCATAATTGGGCCGCATAACTGGCCTCGAGATTGGCCAATTTTCTGCTCCACTCTGCGGCCATTATGTGGTCCATAGAGTGGTTATGTGGCCATATAATGGGCAGCAGAAACATGTTCCTTTGTGAAACATTTTCCTCTAAGTCCGTAGGGTACCGTTCAATCCAAAAAGTCCGAAGAATTTCTACTATGATAATGCAGGAATCTATCATGGCAATACGAAACTCCGAGTTTTTGGTTTAAAACTTTTTACGGGTCCTTACATGTCCGCACTTCACTTCAATCAACCTCTAAGCTTCAACACCATATTTGTGGCCGTAGAGTGAATTCTGTGGTCTGCGCTTTCTTCTGCGGATCGCACTTTTGGTCTGCTGCGCCCCTTCATGCCTTATGAGCCAGAACACGCCTTTTTGAGCTAGATTTGTTCATTATAGACTAAATCTCCGTCATTCCTACAATTTGCACACTTTCATTAATTTTGGGAACATAAATCAACACTTTTGGACTAAAACTAAAGCAGGAAGGTACTAATAAGTGGTCAAAATCCACACTTATCATGTCCCAAGCTTCAGAGTGTTATATCTTAGCAGGGTACTAAGTTGATGATTCTAGTCCCAATTGCCAAACAACATGCTCAGCCATTTAGGGGTGGAGGCCATCCAACTAGAGGTTAATGTCAGCCAGATAGAGGTCGTTCTAGAGAGGAGGGACAAAACGGTGAAGGACAAGTTCATTGTTATGCTTTCCTTGGTAAACCTGAGGTAATGGCATCTGTTGCGACCATTATAATTATTGTCTTAGTCTGTGATATAAATGATTCGGTATTGTTTGATCCATGATCTATTTATTAGTATGTGTCATCTTAGTTTGCATCATATTTAGGTGTATTCCGTGATTCTTTAGATATTTTTGTTTATATGACTACACCTGTTGGAGATTCTACGGTAGTGGATTACTTATAACAGTCTTGTGTGGTTACTATTAGTGGATATAATATGATGATTGATCTTTTGTTATTGGACATGGTGGATTTTTAGGTGATTCTTGGTATGGATTGGTCACTAGGTGTTTGACAAAATTACTAAGAGAGTTACACCATGGGAATCCTTCTAATTATTAACCAACTTTTGCTATCTTCCTATAGATTGTTATTGCTAAGAGTGTTGGGACATTGTAATAACTTAAGGAATGCCCAAACAAGATATGTTCGCTAAACTACTCTCTTAGAATTAAATTCCATGATGTTCCTGTAAGTTTCAAGTATGGTTGGCTCAAGTTCCTTATTCCCATATTTCGAGTTATTCCCAATAATTTCGATTGTCCCGAGTAAGCAAAGTGTCAAGAATAATGTATTGAAAATGTGTTCTGAATGTTCCTATCACATTATATTATCCTTCGGGAATATGTTCAAGAATGATACGTGTCTCCATGCGTCTAAAACTCCTATTGCTCGTATGTGTACCTAAAGTCTTGATTTGAAATACCTTGTTGTTGATAATCTATGAGTATGCTTTAAAGTGAAATAAGTGGGTTGGAGATGTAAAGCGTGGCCACCACGCCGGTATACTTATGGCTAATGGTGCCAAGAAAATGAAATGATGTGAGAAAGGTTATGAAATGAGCCTTGATTTAACTGTTCCAAATTGACTTCAAAAATAGATTTTCCTAAAAGCTTAGGTACCCAAGTCATGTCCAAATGTGGTTGTTTTAACTAATGTTATGCTTTGTAAGTATTTTCAGTGTTTTTTGAGCTCTTATATATTCATGAGTTGAAATTGTTTATTGCCCTTATGGGGAAAAGTATTTCAAGAATAAATGATGTGTTACACGTTTATGATTTTAACTTGTGCTTCGATTGCCAATCATTTTACTCCATTTCTTCAAAAGAAATTCATTGTTTTTAAAGTCTTTATTATTAATGAACCTAAAGTTATGATTTTCGAATTATTCTATTTGTTGATATTTGTGAAGATAATCCTTGAAAGTAATGAAATGAAAGTGTGGAATATAAGATATGGCCACCGTGCCTTGGATGAAGAATCATATGTATGGCCAAGAGAGCCAATGAAATAATGATGTTGGGAGTGGTTGACAGTATTAATAAAACTTTATACGGTGTAAAAAGTCAGGAGGTGAATGTATTTGTATTTTTGCTTCCTTTGTGTGCAAAAAAAAATGTTTTTGGGAGTATTATTAGCGAGCCAAGGAAGGGTGGGTCGTAAGTCCCACACTCAAAACTACACATGCCGGTGTACGAGTGGATTGTGATTATTCCCCTTATTTGAGATGAGATTTTAAATATTTATGTGATGAGATTATTCCCCTTAATTGGGATTCCATTGATGATAACTGTGAATTGGAAATGATGAAGTCGACCCACACGGCATATGTGGGAAGGCGGCCTAGCCGATCGGGTGGAGATCGGACGCCATGTCACACGCATGGTGGTTCCTACTCTTGGGAACACCTTTATTTCACATCATATGCCAATCCATATTGTTCGTGGAGAGATGGCCTAGACGATCGGGCATGATCGGATTTCATGCTAAAAACACGGTGGTATATTGGTGCTAATGACCTCCCAACCAAAACTGATATTATTTTTTTTGTATTTGAAAATTATTATGTTTTAACTTGTCATTTGGGTATCAATTATTGTTACTTGTTGCTTCCATGGTTTTCCCTTTCTTATATTGGCATTTTATTTCTAAAGAGGACATTTAGCTTCACATACTACTATTCCACATGTACTAACGTCCCTTTTGCGGGGGCACTACATCTTCAATGAATGCAGGTGGTCTGTCAGTGGGCAGCTTTGATCCTCATTACCAGTTACTCTCAACTCACTAGGTTTCGGTGAGCCCTACTCTATTCCGGGCTTTATGTCACTTGACGTCGTATTTGTGTTTTGAGGTATATTCGGGACTTATCGCCGGCACTTCCATACTACTCTTCTGTTGTACATAGAGGCACAATAGACATGTTGTGGGTGGTGTAGGATGTTGGGTAATGAGTTAGTTAGAAGTGTTTGTATTTGGCAAATATGTTTTCCCTCGTAATTATGAACTTGTAATATTTTGAATATTGTAAGATGAATATCCTTTGAGTAATGGAAAAAGAATGTGGAACATTTTACCCTTCTCATGCTTATCTCTTATTAATGGTTCTTTTATTATTATTGGGTAAGTTTGGGTAGAGGGAGTCAGATAGGCTTGCTTGACCGGGGTATCTCGGTTCAGCGCCGGTCGCTCTCCCTGAGGTCAGGCATGAGAAGCTTGGTATCAGAGACTAAGATTTTAAAGTGTCATAAGATGTCTCGGAACTGTGTCTAGTAGAGTCCTTTTTAGTGGTGTGTTGTCAACCACATATATAAATAGTAGGCTACTTGGACATTTAGGAATGTCACACTTCTATGATTCTCCAGAACGTGCAATAGAGCTCAAGGTAGGAAGCTAATTTCCTCGTCATGTCTCCTTTTTTCCATATGAGTAACCCACACATTCGAGGCAGCAAGGAGGGATTGAATGAACCAAATTCTAGGGGGAGTTTCCTTGTTCCTATTAATGTTACCGCGCCACCGGATCATGTGGTGAGAGCACCTAAGAAACAAAAGCGGGTTGTTGGTACCAGTAAGCCGGAATGTTTGATTTGTAAGAAGCGCCACTTTGGGATATGTTGGATGACTCTTGAAATATGTTATGGTTGTGGGAAGAGGGGGAACAAGAAGAACAAATGTCCTAGGTTCGGTACACCTAGCCCGATTTGCCCGATATGCGGACAGGAACATTTGGTGTCTTGTTCTGAGTATGCTCAAGAGGGTGTCAGGGTGGTAGGCTTGGGAAATTCCAAAGGCCCATTCAGCAAGCAAGAGCAAAGATTGTTACTCCCGCCATGAAGGCTTATAGGAAGGATAAGGGGATGCATATGATGTATGCAAAAAGGGTAAATATCAAGTCAGTGGGGCGAGTCGGTTTAGCAGACTTCATCACCGTTGCATGAAGTGTAGGAGATATCATTCGGGGGTATGTCACTTTGGTACCAATGTATGTTACAGATGTGGAGTAAGGGGGCATCAGTGAAGGCAATGCCCTGTCAATCTAAAGTTACCTAGTAAGTCACTCCTTAGTACATCATTCTGAACACCACATACTTTTCCTTGTTGCATAAGTGCATCTATATTGAGAGCCTGCATAAATATGGTCTTAAATAGAATCTGAACCACGAAACATTGCATTTATCTACTCTTTGAACGAGCCGCATTATTCATGAAGCCTCTATATCAAAATTACCTTACTCACAATCTCCTGAGGAATCGGGTTCTATAATGAAATGGTTTCCTTGAAATGAGTTAAAACCTTAGGTTAATACTTCCCATTTGCTTCCCTAAATTCTCAACAAAGGACTGTACTTGATGAATGTCTCATAGAACCTTCTGATTCAAATGGATAACACCTACTCACTTGTACTTATGCATGCACAGTCATAATGTTTACCTACGTGGTATCAAATTTAATGTAGAGCAGCCTAGTGTTAAGGTCCTTCTTGAATCACTCTCTCTTTCCTATGCATGTGGCTCGTATGGTTTGAACAATCACTCTACTCCCTTTGTGAACAATATCATAAACCCTTTTCATTGTCGTGTAACGTAATAGCATGTCTCCGCACCTATCATATGTGTACATGTCAATTGAAATGGTCACTTGTCTGCATAAAGTCTCTCTGAAATTTGAGATCCTCACACATCCATCATAGGGAGATCTTGTGTTTGCCCATCTTAGTATAACTTTCATGTCCACTTAGGATATTCTGCATTAAGTATCTCACTATGTTCCTAGTAATGTAGTTGCCCATGACGTGGCCTGGTATTGCAGCTTGAGAGTTGTCATAGCAGAAATGTGTTTAGATCATAACAAGTGTTCATTTTCTCTTTAAACCTCTACAACATATACTGACTCTGTTCCTTAGTAAATTCATTGTGATTATTTCCTTACACTAGTTGGATAACCATGAGAGGTCGCGTCCTTCTATATGTTGTTGTAACACTTCCTTCCCAAAATGACCCTTGATAGGCTCTCCATCGAGACCAAATGCACATTTGGGGTTATCATAGCATCATGTCTGCTTCTCACATTTTCCCATCTTTCATTAGCATCCGGGTACTTTTCAAGCCACAAGACCCGTGGCGAACTCATTATGAACATTCGCAAACGTTCCATGGTTATTTTATAGTGTCTCCCTCGGTTCCGTTATCCTTAACACTCGACTTCTAGAATCATTTATTATGCCATCATCATGTGCGGAGAGTTTACTATCCTTAATATTCCACATCCCTTGGTGGATAAGAGTTTAATTTGCCTCTCTCCCTGGAGCATCGTATTAACCATTAGAACCTCGCTAACCAATGCATGATTCAATGCGAATATTAAGATGTCCTAGCTACATGGTTTCACTCGTGAAAGTTTGAAATTAGTTGTTTAAAAGTTTTAGGCGCCTATCATGAACATATTGATTGAAAGACAAGTCTATCGTACCTCTAGTCCTCTCATATAGGGTCAACTATCAGGAAGGGTTAAGTTGTCAACATGATAATAATCTTGCAACTGTTCAACCTCTTCTTCAACCTGGTAGGCTTGTGGCATAGTATCCTTGTGTCAAATACTGCCAAGAGCGTACCGCGGTTTCATGTATTTTTGAAATCTCTATCGCAATCATGGTGTAAGAATCTTCTCATTTTTGAATTAAACTGATTTTCCTTACACTCAAGTAGGCAACCGGTGTCACGTAAATGACTATTTCTCCTTAAGGCTTACTATTTCCAGACAAGGCACATACGGAGTGAAACAATTTTTACTATCCCTTTCATAACTCATCATCTACCCAGAATAACTGATGCTAATGTTTTTATCCTCCCGATCATGACTCCCATGTATCTCATATCTAAGAAGGACTCACTTCTTTTACATCTTAGGACAATGTACATGGTTTCCCCATTATCAATATGTACTAGTTAACTATGTGCCTCATTTGTCGAATCAATGATGTCATCACAATGATTAACCATGTAAGCGCTATTGGTAGTAACCTTCATGTCTCTTAGGATATAAACACCTGAAATTCCCTACTAGTAGATTGATGGAATCTTGAAATAGAAAACAATTCTAGCCCAATCACGGACCTTCCTTTTCCTATTTATAGTAACCTCTGGGGGNTTGTCGAATCAATGATGTCATCACAATGATTAACCATGTAAGCGCTATTGGTAGTAACCTTCTTATCTCTTAGGGCATAACCTCCTCAATTGCCCTGCTCAGCACATTGATGAATTGTTGAACAATTCCCACTCAATCTCGAACCCCGTTGTTCCTCCTTAAATTAAATCTACCAAGAGTAGTAGGTTTAGCATGTCAAAGAAGAAGCATCAATCCATGATCAAACATATTGGTTAGGAACTCTATGGTCATATTCATTCTAGCCCATCATAGAATAATGGTTGAAGGTTGTCGAGGGTTTAATTTGGGTATCCAACATAGAGATTTAGAGTTGGAGAAAGTGAACGAGTTATTCTCAAGATTGTTTCTCCATGAAGATATTATGTGAATTGTTAACGAAGGTAAAGTAGGTATAGTGCACATTGGGCCTTATGGAATCATGAAAGAAATAGGCCAAACTATGAGTATGATGTTTCCCCACTGTTGTCCTCTAGGCAGCCGGTGTTTCATATGTCTATGGCCGAGATGTTAGATGGAAGTCCTTTGTCTATCATTTTGGTGAAAGCTAATGAATGTAAAGTTAATGGATAATTTGTTAGGCCCCGTATAAGTTTTCCTAAAAACCCTGATTTTCATGATGCCAAAGTAGGCGTAGAGATTAATAATAGTAGAAATTCTTTGTGTCAAGCTTGCGAGCCGCGGTTCGAACTTTTTGGATTTAAAAGTGCGTTAGGAGTTGAAGGAAAATGTTGGGCAGAAGCACCCATTTCTGTGGCCCATTCTGCGGCCGCAGAACCAGTCTGCGGACCGCAGACTGGTCGCAGAGTGGGGTAGATTTCTGGGGTATTTTTGATGTCCAATTTCGTGGCCATTATACAACTGCATAACCGTTTTGTGGGCTGCATTCTTGTCGCATATCTCGCCTTGGGATTTTTTGAAGGGAGGTTCTACAGTGCACTGTGCGACCGCAGAACCGTTCTGCGGTGCATTATGCGACCGCAGAACAGGTCTGGCACCCATTTTTGTGGTCATTTCGCGGACCGCATAACCATTATGCGGTCGCATATGTGACCGCAGAACCTGTTCTGGAGCTTCAATTTTGGGATTTTTGTACCCGAACCTATTTACTTGAAACACATCCCATGGACCATTCTGATCATATTTTCTGATATTTTTAGAGTGTGAGAGGGGTCCTAGAGGGAGAAGTGATCTTCATCAAATTGATCTTCAATTCTCACCTAAAACCTTGAATATTAACAAGAGAGGCACCTAGGTCTTCTTCCTAAGAGGTAAGATTCTATCACCCAAACTCTTAATTTTAAAATGTGACTAGAATAGGCCATTAGTAAGGTAATTCATGGGGATGGAGGTGCTTACTTTGCATGCATGTGTTCCTAAGGTATGTGGGAAGATTGTGAGCTAAAAATGATAGATAATGGATTGGGGAAAGATGGAATCTTCCACAAAAAGGGGATTAAAACATTGATGCACACCTATGTTTCATAATATGCTCAAATGAGCTAAAACCATGTTCATCTTCCTAATTTTGGTCCAACATGTTATATTTCTAAAATAGATTGAAGTTGCTAAGAATTTAGGATCATCATAGAGTTTTAAAAGGCTCAATTGAGGTATGTTGGCTAAACCCCCTTGTTCTTAGAATCGAACCCCACGGTGTTTATGTAATTGGAGTAAGCCCTTAATCATTATAGTATAGGCAATTTCTAATGTGGTTGTGTTGAAGGATGTATGTTCAATGTTTATTCTAAATGCTTCATCATGATATCTTATTATTTGAGAATGCATTAAAAATGTGGAATATGTGTTAGCAATGTTAAGACTTCATGTCAAGATCAAAATAAAGGTTATTATGCCAAATTATATGAAAAGCCTCTATGTGCCTGAGACTTCCAAATTGCTCATATGTGAATCTAACGACTTGAATGGGAAGCCTTATTGTTGTTGATAAACAAAATGCTGGAACGTGGAAAAGAACTTGAATTATGAAATAAGGCCTAGTGCCAAGAATAACTTTATAATTGGGGTTACTCGTGCCATTATATTGAAGGTATGGGAAAGAAATATTAATTGAGATGACTGATTGAATATGGGTGATGTCTCAAATTATATGGCATAGCCGATCGGGCCGAAATCAGACTCCGTGTAAGAACGCGGTGGTATTGTGGATATAATTGTGAAAATGGTTGATGTCTCAAATGAGATGGCCTAGCCGATCGGGCCGAAATCAGACTCCGTGTAAGAACGCGGTGGTATTGTGGATATAATTGTGAAAATGGTTGATGTCTCAAATGAGATGGCCTAGCCGATCGGGCCGTGATCGGACGCCATGCCGCAAACATGGTGGCATTGTGCTGGAAATTATAATGAAATTTTGGTAATGTCTAAAATGAGATGGCCTAGCAGTTNCAATGTACATGGTTTCCCCATTATCAATATGTACTAGTTAACTATGTGCCTCATTTGTCGAATCAATGATGTCATCACAATGATTAACCATGTAAGCGCTATTGGTAGTAACCTTCTTATCTCTTAGGGCATAACCTCCTCAATTGCCCTGCTCAGCACATTGATGAATTGTTGAACAATTCCCACTCAATCTCGAACCCCGTTGTTCCTCCTTAAATTAAATCTACCAAGAGTAGTAGGTTTAGCATGTCAAAGAAGAAGCATCAATCCATGATCAAACATATTGGTTAGGAACTCTATGGTCATATTCATTCTAGCCCATCATAGAATAATGGTTGAAGGTTGTCGAGGGTTTAATTTGGGTATCCAACATAGAGATTTAGAGTTGGAGAAAGTGAACGAGTTATTCTCAAGATTGTTTCTCCATGAAGATATTATGTGAATTGTTAACGAAGGTAAAGTAGGTATAGTGCACATTGGGCCTTATGGAATCATGAAAGAAATAGGCCAAACTATGAGTATGATGTTTCCCCACTGTTGTCCTCTAGGCAGCCGGTGTTTCATATGTCTATGGCCGAGATGTTAGATGGAAGTCCTTTGTCTATCATTTTGGTGAAAGCTAATGAATGTAAAGTTAATGGATAATTTGTTAGGCCCCGTATAAGTTTTCCTAAAAACCCTGATTTTCATGATGCCAAAGTAGGCGTAGAGATTAATAATAGTAGAAATTCTTTGTGTCAAGCTTGCGAGCCGCGGTTCGAACTTTTTGGATTTAAAAGTGCGTTAGGAGTTGAAGGAAAATGTTGGGCAGAAGCACCCATTTCTGTGGCCCATTCTGCGGCCGCAGAACCAGTCTGCGGACCGCAGACTGGTCGCAGAGTGGGGTAGATTTCTGGGGTATTTTTGATGTCCAATTTCGTGGCCATTATACAACTGCATAACCGTTTTGTGGGCTGCATTCTTGTCGCATATCTCGCCTTGGGATTTTTTGAAGGGAGGTTCTACAGTGCACTGTGCGACCGCAGAACCGTTCTGCGGTGCATTATGCGACCGCAGAACAGGTCTGGCACCCATTTTTGTGGTCATTTCGCGGACCGCATAACCATTATGCGGTCGCATATGTGACCGCAGAACCTGTTCTGGAGCTTCAATTTTGGGATTTTTGTACCCGAACCTATTTACTTGAAACACATCCCATGGACCATTCTGATCATATTTTCTGATATTTTTAGAGTGTGAGAGGGGTCCTAGAGGGAGAAGTGATCTTCATCAAATTGATCTTCAATTCTCACCTAAAACCTTGAATATTAACAAGAGAGGCACCTAGGTCTTCTTCCTAAGAGGTAAGATTCTATCACCCAAACTCTTAATTTTAAAATGTGACTAGAATAGGCCATTAGTAAGGTAATTCATGGGGATGGAGGTGCTTACTTTGCATGCATGTGTTCCTAAGGTATGTGGGAAGATTGTGAGCTAAAAATGATAGATAATGGATTGGGGAAAGATGGAATCTTCCACAAAAAGGGGATTAAAACATTGATGCACACCTATGTTTCATAATATGCTCAAATGAGCTAAAACCATGTTCATCTTCCTAATTTTGGTCCAACATGTTATATTTCTAAAATAGATTGAAGTTGCTAAGAATTTAGGATCATCATAGAGTTTTAAAAGGCTCAATTGAGGTATGTTGGCTAAACCCCCTTGTTCTTAGAATCGAACCCCACGGTGTTTATGTAATTGGAGTAAGCCCTTAATCATTATAGTATAGGCGATTTCTAATGTGGTTGTGTTGAAGGATGTATGTTCAATGTTTATTCTAAATGCTTCATCATGATATCTTATTATTTGAGAATGCATTAAAAATGTGGAATATGTGTTAGCAATGTTAAGACTTCATGTCAAGATCAAAATAAAGGTTATTATGCCAAATTATATGAAAAGCCTCTATGTGCCTGAGACTTCCAAATTGCTCATATGTGAATCTAACGACTTGAATGGGAAGCCTTATTGTTGTTGATAAACAAAATGCTGGAACGTGGAAAAGAACTTGAATTATGAAATAAGGCCTAGTGCCAAGAATAACTTTATAATTGGGGTTACTCGTGCCATTATATTGAAGGTATGGGAAAGAAATATTAATTGAGATGACTGATTGAATATGGGTGATGTCTCAAATTATATGGCATAGCCGATCGGGCCGAAATCAGACTCCGTGTAAGAACGCGGTGGTATTGTGGATATAATTGTGAAAATGGTTGATGTCTCAAATGAGATGGCCTAGCCGATCGGGCCGTGATCGGACGCCATGCCGCAAACATGGTGGCATTGTGCTGGAAATTATAATGAAATTTTGGTAATGTCTAAAATGAGATGGCCTAGCAGTTCGGGCCAAGATCGGACTCCGTATAAGAATACAGAGGTATTGTAAATTGTGAAATATCGGTACTTAAGACCACCCAACCTAATAATATGGAAATTGACTTGAAAACGTATATGATCCATAACTTGTTGTTTTAATATTATTTGAAGCCCTTATTGAATTCTTGACTGTTCCTCTTGTATTATTATTCATGCTATTGATTTGGTGTTTAGCTTTACATACTAGTGCTATTCGACGGTACTAACGTCCCTTTTGCCGGGGCGCTGCATCTTTAAATGGATGCAGGTGGTTACATAGCAGACATTGTTGATCACAAATAGTGTTGCATCTTCTTCTCAGCGGACTCGGTGAGTCCCATTTGATTCTCGGGTCATGTATTGTACTTTTGTTTATATTATGGTCACTATTTTAGGTATAGTCGGGGCCTTGTTGCCGGCACGATCCTTACTCGCTTTTGTATCTTTAGAGGCTTCGTAGACACTATGTGGGTTGTACATGGGTGTTGGGAATGTTAAACAAGTTATGTTGTGGATGATCACTTGTTCCCCTTGGACTATAAGAAATGTGTATTTTGATACTTAAAGGCGCAATGACTAATGAAACGATTTACGATTGTATGAATGAGATTCCTACTATATAATTAATGAAATGACATCTTTTCTTGATCATGGGTTAATTTGGTAGAAAGTATCTAACAAGGTTGCTCGGCCGGGTTCACTCGATTGAGCGCCGGTTACTCTTCCCGAGGTTGGGGCATGAAAAACTTGGTATCGGAGCCTAAGGTCTTAAAGTGTCCTAGGATATCTCGGAGCCGTGTCTGGTAGAGTCCTTCCTATCGGTGTGTTGTCGACCACGTCTATAAGTTGGAGGCTTCTTGAACATTTAGGAACAACACTCTTCTTTGATATTCTGGATCGTGTGATGAAACTAATTGTGCAACTGTTCTTCCTCTAACTCGTGCATTCCTTTAACTTTCAGTATATGGCACTTAAGAAGAGAGTAAGAACTGGACAAGGAGCCAATGCTGCCTTAGGAGTGGCAGTGGGCCCTTTATTTGATGATGCAGGTGAACACCCGAGGGGTAAGGATAATCCCCCGACTACTACACTACATGATTCCACTACACCGGCCCAGGCCATACCAGTTTCTACACTTACTGAGGGTGCGACCGTTCCTCCACCTGATAGTCTGACTCCACCTCTAGCCCCAGCTTCCGGTTCTAGTATTTCTGATGGGGATCTTATGGGAGCTATTCAAATGCTAACTCAAATAGTGGCTTCTCAGGCCCAAAGGTCGAATGTTGCACCTACATCTTCTAGCCAACAAGGGGATTCTAGTGGTTCCAGGGTGAACAGGTTTCTGTAGTTGGATCCTCCGGTGTTCACGGATGCTAATCCCAAGGAGGATCTACAAGACTTCATTGATGAGATGTATAAGACTCTCCAGGTTATGCGCGCAACTGAGACAGAGGGAGTGGAGTTGGCCGCCAACCGTCTGAAGGGGGTGGCATATCATGGTTTGAGCTGTGGGAGGACTCTCGGGAGTAGGGGGAGCCCTCCAGCAAGATGGAGTGAGTTTGCTGATGCCTTTATAGACCATTTCTTGCCTCCCGAGACTAGGGCAGCCTGTGCCACAGAGTTTGAGAATCTTAAGTAAGGGAGTAGGAGTGTGTGGGAGTATCGCATAGAGTTCACGTGCCTGTCAAAATATGTTATTCACATGTTGCCTACTAAAGAGATTGGAGTGCGCCGGTTTGTGCAGGGCCTTAACCCCTTGGTTATCAATGAGGCCGCTACAACTGCCTGGAATTTAGACATGACCTATGGGAAAATGGTAGCAGTTACTCAAGCTACAGAGGACCGCAAGTTGAAGAACAGGAGGGAGCGAGAGGGTACCAACAAGGCCCGGTCCCCGTGCAACTTTGGGGAGTCATTTGGTGGGAAGAGATCAGCTTTCATGGGAGGGTCATCAGGGCCAAACCAGTCTCATGCTTAGTCTTCAACCAGTGGACCACTAATGGGGCATAGTCAGCAAGCGAGTAGCTTCAGGCCCAATCAGTGTAGCAGGGGACCCCACCATTAGGGCCGATCAGGAGGGATATTCCCACAGCAACGGAGGTCCCCATGCCCCAGGTGGGGGAAGATGTACTCGGTGATTTGCTACATGGACTTACCTGTATGTTACAGGTGCAGATTGAGGGGTCATATTCAGAGGGAGTGTCCTCCCTCCTGCCAGGGTGCGAGTAGGGGCACAGCACAACCATCCAGTTCTGCAGCTCCTACATCTTCAGCACCCCCTCCAGCTCGAGGCCCACTAGCACCAGTAGGGCGTGGTGAAGCTAGGGGTGGTACATAGAGTTCAGGAGGACCCAACCGATTCTATGCTATGAGTGGTCGCCAGAATGCAGAGGCTTCTCCAGATGTTGTCACAGGTATATTGACTGTCCAAACTTATGATGTATATGCTCTTATTGATCCCGGTTCCACCTTGTCCTGTGTTACCCCTTATGTTGCTATGGAATTTGGGATAGAACCGGAACAGCTTCCTGAGCCATGCTCTGTGTCTACTCCGGTTGGCGTTGTGGCTACTCGAGTTTATAGGGGTTGTGTTGTCACAGTGTGTGGTCGGGACACCGTGGCCGATCTCATTGAATTGGGGATGGTCGATTTTGATGTAATTATGGGAATGGATTGGCTTTTAACATGTTTTGCTAAGCTCAACTGCCGAACTAGAACTGGGAGGTTTGAATTTCCTAATAAGCCAGTTTTTGAATGGAAGAGGAGTAATGTAATGCCAAAAGGTAGGTTTATTTCTTACCTTAAGGCCACAAATATGATCAACAAGGGGTGTATTTACCATTTGATCCAAGTTACGGATAGCACTGCTGAAACACCTACACTCGAATCTGTGCCAGTTGTGAATAAATTTCCAGAGGTCTTTTCTAATGATCTCCCTGGGATTCCGCCCGACATGGAGATTGATTTTGGGATTGATGTGATACCAAGCACGCAACCTATATCTATTCCGCCCTACAGAATGGCACCAGCAGAATTGAAGGAACTAAAGGAACAATTGAAGGATTTGTTAGAGAAGGGTTTCATCCGACCGAGTGTGTCCCCATGGGGCGCACTGGTTCTCTTTGTGAGGAAGAAAGATGGATCACTAAGGATGTGTATTGACTACCGGCAGCTCAGCAAAGTCACAATAAAAACAAATACCCACTACCAAGAATAGATTATTTATTTGATCAGTTACAGGGTGCTAGATACTTCTCTAAAATGGATTTACGATCCGTGTATCACCAATTAAAGATCAGGGAGCTGTATATTCCGCAAACAACTTTCAGAACCCGATATGGGCATTTTGAATTCCTCGTAATGTCTTTTGGGCTAACAAATGCCCCTGTAGCTTTCATGGATCTTATGAATCGGGTTTTCAAGCCTTTCCTCGACTCCTTTTGTGACAGTGTACATTGACTATATTCTTGTATATTCATAAGGTCGGCAGGACCATGCCGATCATCTCAGGGTAGTTTTTCAGACTCTTCATCGGCACCAATTATATGCGAAGTTTTCAAAGTGCGAATTTTGGCTAGAATCTGTCACATTCTTGGGTCTTGTTATCTCTAGAGAAGGAAAAAAGGTTGATCCTGAAAAGATTTCAACAGTAACGAATTGGCCTAGACCTACAACGCCCACCAAGATTCGCAGTTTCTTGGGCTTAACAGTGTATTACATGAAGTTTGTGGAGGGGTTTTCTACTTTTGCCTCTACATTGAATAAATTGACTCAGAAAGAGATTAAGTCCCAATGGTCTGATGCTTGTTAAAGGAACTTCTAGGAGTTGTAATCAAGATTGACTACGGCACCAGTATTGACCCTGCCAGTGGGTACAGAAGTGTTTGTGGTATATTGCGATGCTTCAAGAATTGGGATTGGGTGTGTATTAATGCAACACGGGAAGGTTATACCCTATGATTCTAGGCAACTCAAGAATCATGAAAATAATTATCCAACACATGACTTAGAACTGGCGGGCGGTGGTTTTTGGATCGAAAATTTGGCGTCACTATTTGTATGGGGTCCATGTGGAGGTATTCACGGACCAGAAGATGGCTTGAGTTACTCAAGGATTATGACATAGATTTTCTATATCACCCGGGGAAAGCCAATGTTGTGGCGGATGCACTTAGCCGGAAATCTATGGGTAGTTTGGCTCACTTGGAGGTATATCAAATTCCATTGGCCAAGGAGGTCCATCGATTGGCTAGTTTGGGAGTTCATCTTACAGACTCTGGTGAAGGAGGAGTAATTGTGCAAAATAGGTCTGAATCATCGCTTGTTGTGGAAGTTAAAGAGAAGCAATACAATGATCCATACTTGGTACAATTGAAGGAGGGGATTCAAAAACATAAGACTACGGCTTTTGCTCTTGGCATGGATGATGGTACACTAAGGTACCAAGTGCGTCTATGTGTTCCGAATGTAGATGGTCTCGAGGAAAGAATCATGACCGAAGCTCACGCATGCATTCCGTGCATCCACGTTCTACAAAGATGTATCACGAACTTAAGGAAGTCTATTGGTGGAATGACATGAATAGAAATGTGACGGACTTTGTGGCAAGGTGTCCGAATTGTCAGCAATTGAAGGCCGAACATCAACGGCCTGATGGGTTGGCACAAAACATTGAAATTCCAATGTGGAAGTGGGAAATGATTAATATGGACTTTGTGGTAGGATTACCTCGCACTCCGCGCAAGTTTGACTCAATTTGGGTGATTGTGGACCGACTCACGAAATCAGCACACTTATTTCCAAATAAATCTACCGACAGAGCAGAACAATATGCTCAGTTTTATATCAAGGAAATAGTCAGGCTGTATGGCACTACAGTTTCTATCATTTTGAATCGAGGGGCCCAGTTAAAGGCCAATGTTTGAAGACGTTTCAGCAAGGTTTGGGTACTCAGGTGAATCTTAGTACAACCTTCCATCCACAGACCGACGGGCAAGCAGAGTGGACTATTCAAACGCTTGAGGACATGTTGCGTGCTTGTGTTCTTGACTTCAAGGGTAGCTGGGATGATCATTTGCCACTCAAATAGTTTTCTTATAACAACAACTTTTATGCTAGTGTTCAGATGGAACCATTTGAGGCATTATATGGTAGGAGATGTAGATCTCCCATTGGGTAGTTAGAGACTGGGGAAGCAGAGTTGATATGGCTAGTCCTTGTACTCTAGGCTATGGAAAAAGTTAAGATGATAAAGGAGAGAGCAGTTGAAAACTGCTCAGAGACGTCAAAAATCCTATTCGGATGTTCGTCGTAGAGACTTAGAGTTCAAAGAAGATGATTGGTATTCTTGAAGGTTTCCCCCATGAAGGGTATTATGCGTTTTGGGAAAAAGGGGAAATTGAGTACGAGGTATGTTGGGGCATGCAAAATGATCCATAGGATCGGTCAGGTGGCGTACAAACTTGAGCTACCACCCGAGATGTCATTATTGCACCCAGTATTCCATGTGTCTATGTTGAAGAAGGTAGTTGGAGATCCGTCAGCTATTGTGCCAGTTGAGACCATTGAGGTTAGTGAAGAATTGTCATATGAAGAAATTACAGTTGCCATTCTTGATAAACAAGTCCAAAAGTTGAGGAATAAAGAAATTGCCTCCGTGAAAGTGTTATGGCGAAACCAACAGGTTGAAGAAGCCACGTGGGAGGCCAAGGAAGAGATAAAGAAGAAGTATCCTTACTTATTTGAATGTAAAGGTGTTCCTTTTGATTATAAGTTGTTTGTTGTTATGAGTTATGTTACATTGTTGGATTCTATATATGTTTGTAAGATGTGTTTCTGGGGCTCTATGACAGGTGGATAGACCAAGTTACAAAGGAAACTCTGGCAAAAGTTTTGGAAATTTAGAAAGTTAGTTAAATTTGGAGTTGCTGGTGTAGGGTATGAAAACTGAGTTGCATAAGGTGCTAATAGCAGAACCTGATCCTCATTCGAGGATGAATGTTCTTAAATGGGGGAGGATGTTAGGCCCTGTATAAATTTTCCTAAAAACCAGGATTTCCGTGATGCAAAAGTAGGCGTAGAGATTAATAAAAGTAGAAATTTATCGAGGCAAGCTTGCGAGCCGCGGTTCAGACTTTTCGGATTGAACAGTGCGCTGGGAGTTGAAGAAATATGTTAGGCAGAAGTACGCATATCTGCGGCCCATTCTGCAGCCGTAGAACCACTCTACGGACCGCAGTCTGGTCGCAGAGTGGGGCAAATTTCTGGGGCATTTTTGATGTCCAATTTCGCGTCCATTATGCGACCGCATAACCGTTTCGCGGGCCGCATTCTTGTCACATATCCGGCCTTGGGATGTTTCAGAGGGAGGTTCTACGGTGCACTATGCGATCGCAGAACAAGTCTGCGGGCTGCATAGTGACCGCATACCAGGCCAGATTATTTCTAGCTTTGTCACCCAACTTTGCGGTCATTGCACGGACCACATAATTATTATGCGGTCGCATATGTGACCCCAGAAGCTATTCCTGAGCTTCAATTTTGGGGTTTTTATACCCGACCCTATTTCATTAAAGACATCCCATGGACCATTTTGATCATATGTTCTGATATTTTTAGAGTGAGAGAGAGGGTCCTAGAGGGAGAAGTAATCTTCATCAAATTGTTCTTCATTTCTCACCTAAAACCTTGATGATTATCAAGAGAGGCACCTAGGTCTTGTTCCTAAGAGGTAAGATTCTATCACTCAAGCTCTTAATTTAAAAATGTGACTAGAATAGGCCATTAGAAGGGTAATTCATGGGGATGGAGGTACTTACTTTGCATGCATGTGTTCCTAAGGTATACGGGAATATTGTTAGCTAAAAATGATAGAGAATGGGTTGGGGAAAGATGGAATCTTCCACAAAAAGGGGCTTAAAATATTGATGCACACCTAGTGTTTGATAATATGCTCAAATAAGCTAAAACCATGTTCATCTTCCTAATGTTGGTCCAACTTGTTATATTTCTAAAATACATTGAAGTTGCTAAGAATTCCGGATCATCTTAGATTGAAGTTGCTAAGAAGTTGTTATATGGGAAAGAAATATGAATTGAGATGACTGGTCGAATATGGGTGATGTGTCAAATGAGATGGCCTAGCCGATCAGGCCGAAATCAGACTCCGTGTAAGAACGTGGTGGTATTGTGGATGAAATTATAAAAATGGTTTATGTCTCAAATGAGATGGCCTAGCCGATCGGGCTGTGATCGGACGCCATGCCGCACACATGGTGGCACTGTGATGGAAATTATAATGAAATTGTGGTAATGTCTCAAATGAGATGGCCTAGCTGATCGGGCCGAGATCGAACTTCGTGTAAGAATACAGAGGTATTGTGAATTGTGAAATATCGATACTAAAGACCACCCAACCTAATAATATGGAAATTGACTTGAAAACGTATATGATCCTTAACTTGTTGTTTTAATATTATTTTAAGCACTTATTGAATTCTTGATTGTTCCTCTTGTATTATTATTCATTCTATTGAGTTGGTGTTTAGCTTTACATACTAGTGCTATTCGACAATACTAACGTCCCTTTTGCCGAGGTCGTTGCATCTTTAAATGAATGCAGGTGGTTACATAGCAGACAATGTTGATCACAGATAATGTTGCATCCTCTTCTCAGTGGACTCGGTGAGTCCCATTTCATTCTAGGTCATGTATTGTACCTTTTGTTTATATTAGGGTCACTTTTTAAGGTATAACCGGGGCCTTGTTGCCGACACCATCTTTACTCTCTTTTGTATCTTTAGAGGCTCCGTAGACACTATGTGAGTTGTACATGGGTGTTGGGAATGTTAAACAAGTTATGTTGTGGATGATTACTTATTCCCCATGAACTATAAAAAATGCGTATTTTGAGACTTAAAGGCGCAATGACTAATGAAACGATTTAGGATTGTATGAATGAGATTCCTACTGTATAATTAATGAAATGATGTATTTTCTTGATCATAGGTTAATTGGGTAGAAAGTATCTAACATACTTGCTCGGCCGGGTTTACTCAGTTGAGCGCCGGTCGCACTTCCCGACGTTGGGGCGTGACATAATTGGCTTATGAGAGTTCCCTAGTTTTCATCCATGTTAGATAAGTCCGAAAGTTGAAATTGCCTCCGCCAAGTGATATGGCTAATTTTGTGAGTCGAGGATGTCACCTCGAAGGACGAAAGTGTTGTGGAAAGGAAATACTACCAATTGTGTGTATAGCCAAATGGTTGTGATTCAAAAGGTACATTCTATGTGTTATGATATGAATATGTGCAGCTCATGTCCAAATATAACTTTTGATAATGTAATATCGGTTATGTTAAGATTAGTTTTGTTGATGTATATTGTGATGTTTGTTGAGTTATGGAGGTGTTGTTAAGGTGGTTTTGGTGTTGCTCTAGCAGGTGGATCGGCCCAATTACAGGGGAGACTGCCAAATTTCTGAAAAATTTGGGAGTTTGTCAAATTTGGGGGCTTGAGATGTTTGAATGAAGATTTGAGTTATGTTAGGTGTTTGGGGATGACTCTACTCCTCATTCGAGGATGAATGATCCTAAGTGGGGGAGGATGTAAGGCCCCATAAAAGTTCACCAAGGAATTTGAGGTTTTGTGGTGCTGAGGTAGGCTTATGTATCCGAAGGTGGTTAAAGAATGCACTGAGGAGTTGATGAAAGTTTTGGCATAAGAAGGTGATTCTGCGGTCAGTTTCGCGACTACAAAACCACTCCGCATGCTGCATATCCGTTGCAGAGTTGAGAAGAAGAATGGTTGATTTCGATGGTCGTTTTGTGGTCCATTCTCCTATCGCATATCCATTTTGCGGTACGCATTTCCGTCACAGTTTTCGCATGAAGAATTTTGGAGAGTGATTCGGTGGTCCACTATATGGCTGCATAAATAGTCTGCGGACCGCAAACTTGTTGCAGATCGGTTCAGTCCAATTCTTGGCATCATTTTTGAGGAACATTTTGGGGGCCACATATCTATTATGCGGTCCATTTTGTGATCGCAGACCTGAGTTCGGAGGGTCTATTTTCCTTATTTTTATAACTCGACCCCATTTCTATAAATAGCATTAGGGGCTCATTTTGAAGCTAATGTAATATGATTTTAGAGAGAGGTAAGAGTATTTTAGAAAACAAAGAGGAAATCTAACATTTTAATGACCCAATCTTTCACAAATCTTTAAGAATCAAAGAACCAACCACTAGATTATCATCTATTTGGGTAAGTCCTACTCCTAAGCTTTCATGCAAGTGGTTAGGAGTTCAACTATATTGTGGGGCTGGAAATAGGCCATGTATGTGACAATAGGTTGTAATATGTGGGATTAATGAACCATTTTGGTTAGTTTCTTGTTGAAATTCATTGAGGGAGGAAAGGATTACCATTGTAGAACTTTGTAGTCTATTTTGCATACTAGGTGTTTGACAAAATTCCTAAGAGAGTTACACCATGGGAATCCTTCTAATTATTAACCGATTTTCGATATATTCCTATATATTATTATTGCTAGGAGTGTTGGGACATTCTAATAACTTAAGGAAAGTCCAAACAAGTCATATTGGCTAAAATACTCTCTTGGAATTGAATTCCATGATATTCCTGTAAGTTTCAAGTATGGTTGGCTCAAGTTCCTTATTCTCCTATTCCGAGTTGTTCCCAATAAATTCGATTGTCCCGAGTAACCAAAGTGTCGAGAATTATGTATTCAAAATGTGTTCTGAATGTACCTATCACATTATGTTATTCTTCGGGAATGTGTTCAAGAATGATATGTGTATTAAAATGTTATGATTTTGAGTAGTGTATCAAATGAACGTCTATTACGCTTAACTTGGAAAGAATACTCCATGCGTCTAAAACTCCTATTGCTCATATATGAACCTAAAGTGTTGATTTGAAATTCCTTGTTGTTGATAATTTATAAGGATGATGCTTGAAAGTGAAAGAAGTGGGCTGAAGATGTAAGGGGTGGCCAACGTGCCAGTAATGAAAGTTATACTTGTGGCCAATGGTGCCAAGGAAATGAAATGATATGAGAAAGGTTGTGAAATGCGTCTTGATTTAAATGTTCCAAATTGACTTCGAAAATAGATTTGCCTAAAAGCTTAGGTACTCAAGTCATGCCCAAATGTGGTTGTTTTAACTAATGTTATGCTTTGTAAGTATTTCCAATGTGTTTTGAGCTCTTATATATTCATGAATTGAAATTATGTATTGCCCTTTTGGGGAAAAGTATTTCAAGAATAAATGATGTGTTACTCGTTTATGATTTTAACTTGTGCTTCGATTGCCAATCATTTTATTCCATTTCTTGGAAAGAAATCCATTATGTTTAAAGTCTTCATTACTAATGAAACTAAAGTTACGATTTCTGGAATATTCTATTTGTTGATATTTGTGATGATAATCCTTGAAAGTTGTCACACCCCGACCTCGGGGAGCGCGAACGGCGCTCAGCAGAGTCACCTCGGTCGAGCAAGCATGCACAATGCCGTATACCCAACTCACCCATGAATAAAGAGAAGAATACATTTCATTAATTAGACAGTAAGAGTTCATGTGAATAACATCAGTTCATTTCCATTAGTTACGTCATTAACAAGTCTCCAAAACAGTACATTGTAGAATCATAGTTAAAGTGGAACAGATGATACGATTACAGCATTTTTAGTTTAACCTTCCCAAAGACAAGATACAACCCACACTATATCTACAGGGCCTCTAACAGAAACAAAAGAGTGCTACGACAGTGTCGGCAACAAGACCCTGGCTATACCTCCAAATGCTATGTACAAAAGACAAAAGATACAAGACCCCGAAATGAAGTGGGGCTCACAATGTCAACTTAGGAGAGGGTGTGTTGCTATCACTGATCGATACCACCTGTGTCCAATAATGATGCAGCGCCCCCGGCAAAAGAGACGTTAGTACATGTGGAATTGTATTAGTATGTAAAACTAAATACCCTCTCAATAGAATGAGTAACAGTAAACGGAGAATAAAACATGAAATCAATAAGAGACTCAAACAGTATCAAGGTATCAAGTTAGGGGAAAGGTAAATTTTGAGTAAGGTTCAGTATTTTAAGTTGGGAGATCTTTAGCACCGATACACCACCGTGTGTTTAACACGGAGTCCAATCTTAGCCCGACCGGCTAAGCCGTCTTACCCCTAGACATTTACTCATAATACCACTATGTGTGCGGCATGGCATCCGATCTCAACCCGATCGTCTAAGCCGTCACACCACAATGTCGTGTGGGTCGACATCACATCCCATCTCGTTAACAATACTCTCATCCCATTCAAGGGGAAACATCTCAACACATCAATTGCATCTCATATAAGGGGAAACAACCTCATCACATTAACACGAGGATTTACCCCTCAATCACTCCTACACCGGCGTGTGTAGTTTCGGGGTCAGGTTATTTTGACCTGCCCTTCCTCAGTGACTAAACGATACTCCCAAGCATTTATTTTTAAAAGGATTCACAACTTATTTCAACATCTTGTTCTCGCCTCTTTGTTTTATTATTGTTCTCGCATCTTTGTTTCATAACATATTAACACACAACCCATACTTAATCACCTATTCAAATAGCAACTCAACATAACAAGAACATTTGGAATACAAATTGAATGCATTTATCTTTTGACACAAGGCTTATTCAGATTAATCAATTTATAATGAGCCACACGGGACTTACAAAGCCATTGTGAGGTTTGTAAGTATCAATTTATAATGAGCAACACGGGCCTCGCTTTGAGCTTTTCTTAATTCACTACACAGTTCTGGAAATCCTAACAACTTTAATCTATTTAAAGATATAGCAAAACTGAACACAAATTGGGAAGGAGTTCATGGTTCAATCTCATTTGAGTATGTTTTCAAATTCTAGCTGGGTATTATGATTTTAAGGTCCTCCTATGGTGGATTCCTTCATTCCACTACCCACATTATATCCAATTTAGCTCAACATTCTTACCCCAACCCTTGATAGTACATGCATGCATAATGGACAACTCCCACACCCAAGAATTGCTTTTCTCATTACCTATTCCCAAACAAAATTTCAAAATTGAAGGTTAGGGTTATAATCTTACTACTTGGTTGAAGACCTTGTGAGATTTCTTGTTGAATTTCAAGGCTTGAGCAAGATTTTGGATGAACAATTAGCTTAGGGATTTCACCTCTCACTCTAGGGCACTTCCTCTCTCTAAAAATATCAAATATTTCCTTCCAAAATGGTGCCTTACATCTAATTAGCGAGATAAGGTCGGGTTATAAAAATTTAAAAAATGAAGCCCTGAAGCAGATCTGCGGTCGCATATGAGACTGCATAACGCTTTTGCGGTCCGCAAATGTCACGACCCAAATCGATGGGCTACGACGGGCACCCGATTCCTTACTCAACCAGTACCAACGTAACGTATCTTTCATATCATACTATGATAGATAAATGAGCTGGAGAGGCTCTCGTGAGATAACTAGAATAAAACATGAGGAAACACTCAACATTGGACGATCCAACATGTAATACAAACTTATACATATGACATACGGGCCTATAAGACCAAAATGATCACTCGTACACTGAACATAGGCCGACAAGGCCGTACAATCTTTCACGTACATGACATATGTCTACAAGCCTCTAAAGGAAGATAAATACCATAAAGGTTGAGACATGGCCCTGCCATACTAATCAATACATGACCAAATCATACTAACGAAATAAGCAACTCCGGAGCAAATGGAGCGCACCAACATCTTCCGTTGAGATGATAGCCTACTTAGAGGACTCTGAACCTGTCTATCGGGACCTGCGGGCATGAAACACAGCGTGCCCAGGCAAAAGCGAAATCAGTACAAATAATGTACTGAGTATGTAAGGAATAAAAATTAGTAAATAAAAGACATAGAGAAACATGGAGTAAAAGACTCAGCATGTAAGTCTAAATAGCTCTGTGAATTATTTCATATTTATAATGTCATGCATATGCGTATAAATGTCATACCATGTATTGGTATATGCGTTCATAATATCATCAAGCCTCTGAGGGCATCCTATCGTATCATCTCGGCCAGTGTGGGCAAATCATCAACGTATACCAGCTGATCAGGTGGTGGTGCATATATAATGCCACAACCTTTTCCCATATCCCATATACATATTATATACGCGTATATAATGCCATCTGGTCATGTGTGAATGTACATGTATAAATGCACGAAATGCATAAGAAATGCATTAATAAGATTTCTCGGAATGTCATAAGATCAATATGCCTTTCGGATAACTTTATCAACTAAATATTTTTCTAAGACCCATGAACAGAAGATATAATAATAAGACACATGGGGAATCAAGAATATAGACACCCCTAGTATTTCTATGAATAGAGTCATTTATGAAAGTTGCGTATTTTTCTCGTTTTGTTTGTATCATTTGGATCATTCCAAAAGGAAATAAGGGATAGCCTTAACACACCTAAGCCGGTTCTCCTGACAATCCCTCTAACACACGATAACCGCGACAAAACACGTGACGACAAGATCGGAGTAGGGAAAAGTCTGTATGATATTCTTGAGTGCTCTCTTAGAATTGGAAATCCCGTTGCTATTACACAGTATAACTTCGTATGAAATTTTGTTGAAGCAAAATCACGTTGCCATAAGCATTGAAAAGGATTCATATGAAGTCTTGTTTGAGAATCCCACCCATTACATAGCAACCCAATCTATCTCACTTCATAATGTTGGAAAAGCTTATAAGATTGTGGGTTGTGGGCCCCACTTCTTTGTAATGACTAAGACACAACACTCTCTTAATGTGCCACCTTATAATATGGACTTAAGAGTTACAATTTCCTATAGCCTTGGCTGCCACATTAAGGCTTATCCAAAAGTCTTAATTAATTATCAACCAATCTCTTGATTAACTTGTTAATCTCCCATTAACCAATAATTAACTAATTACCCACATAATTAAGAATTATCTCAAATTACTTATAATACTACTCCCTTTTAACACACTTTATACATCTTACTATCATGGTCATGTGGTACCTTGTATGGCACTAGTCCATAAATACCGAGTATTATAGCTTGGACCGTATTTATTCCAAAATGTCAAACTTCGACGAAACTCATTTTCTTTGATTCGTTCATCGTCTCATCTTCACGAATTTACTTATCACTTATTTGAAATAGCATAATACTTATAATCTCATTCCCGAGTTTACGTCGATTAACTTACGACGAAACTTTAACGTACAAAACTATGGGATGTAACATCACATTTCTGAGCTTTTATCAATTTACTCATGGCGCACTTTCCCGTATGAAAATATGGGGTGTAACATCATTCCCCCTTTTGGAATGTTCGTTCTTGAATGTTGACTGATGCACTTATCATTTTTATAACCTATGTCTTCAAAATACTTTAGCACTCTCTTTGCCATCTAGGTAACTATTATGTGAATAAATTCAAAGGCCAGGACATTCCCTCCCTTAAGGCCTCTTTCACACACCACGACTTGTGGTCGGAATTCTTCCAATTTTGTAACTATTTCTACCTTTTATCATGTAGTCTGTACGACATTGTCCTTGTATGTGCGCTTATGTGACTCTTCCCTCCAGTGTTTAACCAATCTCCAGGCCTCACTTTGTGAACGTATACAGAATTTTGACAAGCTGTACCTTTTGGGTGTCTATGGCTTTATTACATCTAAATAGTTCATACTATACATAACTCTTACTTCGGTTTATTGTTACTGAGGTCTACTACCAAACTCCAGGTTACTCTCCTTGCTTATCCTATATGTATAAATCTATGTCCTTTAATGCTTCCTCATTAATATTTATCTTAAGAATGGTAGTCTGATCTCATCTCATACTGTTGAACTTTTATCCATCTATTGTTGATTCACCTTAATGTTGATCTATAATCTACCAGTTATAACGTGACCTCTTATGTAACACTACCACTAGGACTCACGTCTCATCGGGGAACACCTGAAATGATTAGACTGATCCACCTGGGGTGATACTATACTTCCATAACCGTATTTCGTAGCATCTCAATGTGATTCACCTTATGTGGGTATTTTAACCATGTACAATTCATGAAATCCCCCTTCTTTCAAATCATTACTCAATCAAAGGACCAAACGTCATCCTTTATCTATCACAATTACACCCATATTTTACTACCAGGTCAGCATTCGATCTCTTCTAAATGCTATTAGTCTTAGACTCATTTGAGTTCATTCAGGCTATACTGAACTTTCTATAACTTAGAGAAGCCATTAGCTTTCTTGTTTTCATGGGCTTAATCCTGAGGACTTATCCATTCTCGTCACCCTCTCACTTGTCTTTCCTTATCCTTACTCATGTCTTCTTATAACCTTGTCGCTCTACCATACTTTATCTTGCGACCTACAAATATCCATTTATACTACTCGCAACTTTCCTTCAACTTGCTTGCACCATAGATTTGCTTATGTTATTCTGGAACATCAAGCGAGACATCACATTGTCTCTAACTCTTTATTACTCTTTTAACTAGACCTCTCGATACATAGAAAACATAGGCTGGAAAATATGCCACTAACGATGCTGCTATCATTTCTGGATACTGAATCCCAGCGCTTCTAGCCTTCTATCCGAAGTATAGACTATTCACAACCTTCTGTATTTGAGTATCTCCTACATCACATCTTATATCTCTTTCATGAAATCCTTTCCACATAGGTATCATACACATCCATAATTTCAAGCTCTATTATAATACTTGCACCTCTGATGTATACACAATCTGGTAGGAGCTTCATACTGACTTCTTATGAGGCTGGTATTCTTCTAACTGGCTTTATCATAAAGCTGTTATAGAATATGGTTGTTGTACTATCTCTCTTGTACCTCTGATATTAAGAGTGATTCTGCAATGATTTCAATCCCGATTTCTAGAATTTTTTGGGTCTAATAATCAGACTCCTAATTTACTTAGTTGATGTAACCCTTTTAATTTCTTCTTCCCTCTAACCAACCTTTATGTAGTCTTAAGATATCTTCCGATCTGTGGCTCATAGTATTAGTCATTACTTTAGCCTTTCATGGGCGCTATGGAATATCCATGATACAATCCTTTAACGATTCAATCCTTTGTCTATGACCTGGACTCAATTCTTTATTTTAACTTATACCAGAGTCTTCTACGATGGTATGATTGTTAATATATATGCTGCATGGATAATACTCTGAAATCTTAATTGCATTCATAACGTAACTAACTCTTGATCATTGATCAAATAATTCATTTCGTTCCTTATCATCTTTCTTTAAACGTAAGCTATTACTTTTCCTGGTCTTTCTGCCCCTTTGTTGTGTGCATATTTAGCTTATCTTAGTTCCCATGCATGCGGAATTTTCGTGCAACTCACGTGATCTCGATTATTACCTTTGATTTTACTTCCCGTTCACTAGCCACGGTAGGTGACACTTTTTTATGGAGTGCATACAGTGTTGTAGTGAGACTGTTTTTATATGGCCATTTCTTATTCAAGTTACTATGCTTATGTTGAAGCTTTCTTCCTTATTTCCTCAGCTAGTCTTTCATTGTCGTACTTAGGGAGGACCCTCTGACTCTTGTGAAGCTGCGAGCTTATCACATCGAATACTTGACGAAATGTATTTTTTGATGTTCTTCCTCGCCTATAATTATCCGTAGTTACTTACCTCCATGACCTTGTGCTTGTAGGGTTGTTTCTGAACTGACTTTTTGATTGAATTCCCAGTGGCACTCTCTTTTATTTCCGTAACACTAATACGATACCTTTAACTACCCCAACTCCTATCTGAATATTTCTCAAGGATCACGATATCATTATCTGCGAGACTGGATTCACTATGTTGGCGTTCATTATGTTTATCTTTCACGATCTGCTGATTTGTCTGTATCCTCTTGTCTCGCCATAACTAGGCTCTTCCTGAATAAACTACTAAGTACTCATTGGCCCATTCTCATATCAATATTCCGCGTAATCGCTCTTGGGATATGTTCTTTATCTTAACTTACCTCTCACACTGGTTCCTTATTTATTCCTAACATCTCGGGCCGGAACCCTTACTTTCTCTCCTTGACGTCGTGCTTTCATAATGTTCTGGAATCGTAGCATATCTGTAGGATTTGAATAAATGCAATCTCATCCCTTTTCTCATTTTTATCGCATTCTTCCTTTACCATTCCATAGTTACTAGAACCACTTAATTCTGACTTAATGCCACATCACTCCATATTCCCCCCTTTAGGGGAGTACTAAGATTTAGTGCTACGATGATCTACGTATAGATGTTTTACCTCTTCATCTTTGGCGTGTTTTCACATCATTGATGACCCTTACTTGCCTTGCAAAAATCCTTCTGTACCAAGGATAACAAAATTCCTTATTCACGAGGGTGGCACCTAGTATAACTGGCACACATAGTCCCTTAAGCTTAACTTTGCTCACACTGCTTGCTTTAGGGAAGCATCTTCCTGAATGATCTTTAAAGGTTATTCTTCTGTCATCCATTCTATTATCGGCGGAACGCAATCTGAAATTCGCATGATACCGACTATTATCACGTCACTCAGTCCCTAATTCATGTTTAGTTTACCTTGTTCACCAGCCCATACTGATTGTTATTACTCTAAGGTCTAACCTTTCCTTCTAGTAATCATGTTAGAGTCACGAACTTATTTCTCTAAATGAGGGTATGACTTTATGGCCTATACTTTTTTTCTTTCTCAAGGCATGTCACCTCTCGTCCTTTCCTTCCCTTGACTATAGACTCTGTAATATTGTCATTGTTTTTATCTACCGTTGTCACCGATGTGTCACATCTTACTCATACTGCTTCATTAACTCTCTTCTTATTTCCCTACTAACATTTCTGTGTATCACATTAGTTTGAAAACTTCAACAAGACATCCTTTTTCTTTTAGCTCTCATTGCTCCATCCATTGGCTCTTTGGGTTGCCTAACATTCTCTCTCTACTAGGGACGAGAGTCATACTAAGATAATATTTATCCCTTCCAGGCTTCTAGTGCCTATCTTTGTAGTACTCATATCTAGCTGTACTACATTAGAGTGTACTAGTTGGGTGTCTCACAAGGAGATCTATTAGCACATTTACAATATCCTTTGGAAATATCAACTAACGCAAACAATCTATCCATCATTTTGGGTTACTCTAACCCTAGTAGGATCCTGATATCCTGTCCTTCTCTTAAGCCATATCTGTTAGATCTCATATGGCATAACTGAGATGGGTGTCGCCAATTGTACATACCTTTGTTATTGTTGAAGGAAACTCAAAATGCTTATATATCTCTTCGTGAATGGTAACTACTGATAATCTTCATTAACTAGGCACCTCGTACCCTTCTCCACCATGCTTCTTTTACTTGTTGAAACTTGTACCTTCTGATTCTCTTATTTCATTTCACCATATGGGTGGATAGATATTCTTGCCTTAAGGCTCCTTATCAATAAGTTTACACATTTTAGTACCCGCATGATCTTCCGAAGACCTCACATTTATTCATCATAAGCGTGATGCAAAATCGAGTTCCTCTGACTCAACTCTTCCACAGCTATATCTCTTACCAACCATCTTTCTGGATGTAGGTATCGTTGTATTACGAATAAGATAGAGTTTAGGATATTGAGTTCTTACAACTGAGCTCTACCACATGATCTAGAGTAAGAAGAAAGAGTGACAGTCCTAAATGCCCTGTAGATTCATGCTTATAAGTGTGGTGCACAACACACCCATAAACAAGAATCTACTAGACACGTCTTGTAGACTTCGTAGGACAGAACTGCTCTGATACCACTTTTGTCACAACCCAAACAGATGGACCGCGACGGGCACCCGATACCTTACGCAACCGAGTACCAACGTAACGTATCTTTCATATCATACTATCATAGATAAATGAGTCGGAGAGGCTGTCGTGAGATAAGTAGAATAAAACAAGAGGAAACACTTAACATTGGATGATCCAACATGTAATACAAACTTATACATCAGACATACAAGCTTGTAAGACCAAAATGATCACTCGTACACTGAACATAGGCCGACAAGGCCATACAATCTTTCACGTACATGACATATGTCTAAAAGCCTCTAACAGTAGATAAATATCATAAAGGTTGGGACATGGCCCCGCCATACTAATCAATACATAACCAAATCATACTCACCAAATATGCAACTCGGGAGAAAATGGAGCGCTCCAACACATTCCGTTGAGCTGATATCCTACTTGGAGGACTCTCAACCTGTTTATCGGGACCTGCAGGCATGAAATTCAGCGTCCGCAAGAAAAAGGGATGTCAGTACAAATAATGTACCGAGTATGTAAGGAATAAAAATAAGTAAATAAAAGACATAGAGAAACATGGAGTAAAATTCTCAACATGTAAGTCTGAATAGCTCTGTGAATCATTTCATATTTATAATGTCATGTATATGTGTATAAATGTCATACCATGCATAGGTATATGTGTTCATAACATCATCAAGCCTCTAAGGGCATCCCATCATATCATCTCGGTCACTGTGGGCAAATCATCAATGTATACCAGCTGATCAGGTGGTAGTGCATATATAACGAAATAACCTTTTCCCATATCCCATATACATATAATATCTGCATATATAACGGCATCTGGTCATGGGTCAATATAGATGTATAAATGCATTAAATTCATAGGAAGTGCGTTAATAAGATTTCTCGGAATGTCATAAGATCAATATGCCTTTCGGATAACTTTATCAACCACATATTTTTCTGAGACCCTTGAACAGAAGATATAATAATAAGACACATGATGAATCAAGAATATGGACACCCCTAGTATTTCTATGAATAGAGTCATTTATCAAAGTTGCGTATTTTTCTCATTTTGTTTGTATCATTCGGATTATGCCAAAAGGAAAGAAGGGATAGCCTTAACATACATGAGCCGGTTCTCTTGACAATCCCTCTAACACACTACAATCTCGACAAAACACGTGACGGAAAATCCCGTTGCTATTACGTAGTATAATTTTGTATGAAATTTTGTTGAAGCAAAATCACGTTGCCATAAGCATTGTAAAGGATTCATATGAAGTCTTGCTTGAGAATCCCACCCGTTACTTAGCAAGCCAAGCTATCTCACCTCATAATGTAGGAAGAGCTTTTAAGATTGTGGGTTGTGGGCCCCACTTATTTGTAATGACTAAGACACAACACTCTCTTAATGTGCCACCTTATAATATGGACTTAAGAGTCACAATTGCCTATAGATTTGGCTGCCATGTTAAGGCTTATCCAAAAGTCTTAATTAATTATCCACCAATCTCTTGATTAACTTGTTAATCTCCCGTTAACTAATAATTAACTAATTACCCACATAATTAAGAATTATCTCAAATTACTTAAAATACTACTCTCTTTTAACACACTTTATACATCTTACTATCATGGTCATGTGTTACCTTGTATAGCACTAGTTCATAAATACCGGGTATTATAGCTTGGACCGTATTTTTCCCAAAATGTCAAACTTCGATGAAACTCATTTTCTTCAATTCGTTCACCCTCTCACCTTCACAAATTTACTTTTCACTTGTTTGAAACAGCATAATACTTATAATCTCAAAATAATCTCATTCCCGAGTTTACGTCGATTAACTTAAGACGAAACTTTAACGTACGAAAATGCGGGATGTAACATCTCATTTTTGAGCTTTCATCAATTGACTTATGGCATAATTTCACATATGAAAACATGGGGTGTAACAGCAAAATAGACCGCATAATGGCCCTCCGGAACTGGGCACTTCTCCCTTACTCTGCGACCAGGCTGCGGTCCGTAGATTAATTCTGCAGTCGCAAAATGTGTCGTAGAACTTCCATCTAGAAATTCTTTTTGTTGGATCTTCGATGGGTTGTGCGGCCCGCTAAATGATTATGTGGCTGCATAATGAACCATAATGGTCCAAAATGTTTCCCAGGTTTCTGCTTCAGTTTGCGGCAGATCTGCGGTCCGCAGATCAATTCTGTGACCGCATAATGGACCACATAAATACCCTCCAATACTCTACAATCATCAACACATAATTCTATCTTGGCATCACGAAACCCCGAGTTTTAGGTGAAATTTTTCGGGCCCTTACAAAAGTAAAGAAATGAAAGTGTGGAATATAAGATACGACCACCGTGCCTTGGATGAAGCATCATATGTATGCCAAGAGAGCCAATGAAATAATGATGTTGTGAGTGGTTGAAAGTATTAATAAAACTATACATGAACCAATGATACAACATAACATAAAAACAACGCCAATTGTGGCCTCCCGAGCAGTATATTACCAAAAAGGAAAACCCCTAACATTAATTGTACAAATGACACATAATTCACAGGGAACAATTTCATATAATCGATTACATAACTATTCAAACAAATGAGGGTACTTCTTCTTGATCTCTTCTTCGGCTTCCCAGGTGGCCTCTTCGACTTGTTGGCTTCGCAATAACACTTTCACGGAGGTAATTTCTTTGTTCTTCAACTTTCGAACTTGCCTATCAAGAATGGAAACTGGAATTTCTTCAAATGTCAATTATTCATTAACCCCAATTGTCTCAACCGGAATAATAAGCGACGGATATACAATCACCTTCTTCAACCTGGATACATGAAACACCGTGTGCACTAAAGACATCTCTGGAGGTAGTTCTAGCCTATAAGCCACCTGGCCAATACTCTGAATGTTTCTGTATGGCCCGACATACCTCAGACTCAATTTCTCTTTCTTACCAAATCGTATTATACCCTTCGTAGGGGAAACATTCAAGAATACCCAATCATCTTTTTTGAACTCCAAATCCCTACGACGTATATACGAATAGGACTTCTGAAGACTCGGGGAGCATGACCGCTGCTCAACAGAGTTACCCCAGTCAAGCAAGCCTACACAATGTCGTCTACCCAACTTACCCATGAATAAAGAGAAGAATACATTTCATTAATTAGATAGTAAGAGGTCATGTGAATAACACTAGTTCATTTCCTTTAGTTAGTCATTAACAAGTCTCCAAAATAGTACATTGTACAATCATAGTTAAAGTGAAACAAATGATACGATCATAACATTTTTAGTTTAACCTACCCAAAGACAAGATACAACCCACATTGTGTCTATGAAGCCTCTAACATAAATAAAAGAGTGCTACGATAGTGCCAGCAACAAGGCCCCGATTATATCTCCAAACGCTATGTACAAAGGACAAGAGATACAGGACCCCGAAATGAAGTGGTGCTCACCAAGTCAGCTGAGGAGAGGTGTGCTGCTATCCCTAATCGATACCACCTGCATCCATTAATGATGCAGCGCCCCCGACAAAAGGGACGTTAGTACACGTAGAATAGTACTAGTATGTAAAATTAAACACCCTCTCAATAGAACGAGTAATAGTAAACGGAGAAGAAAATATGAAATCAATAAGAGACTCAAACAGTAACAATGTGGGAGATCTTTAGCACAGATACGTCACCGTGTTGTTAGCATGGAGTCCGATCTCAGCCCGACCGGCTAAGCCGTCTCACCCTAAGACGGCCACTCATAATACCACCATGTGCGCAGTATGGCATCCGATCTCAGCCTGATTGGCTAAGTCGTCTCACCACAATGCCGTGTGGGTCGACATCACATCCCATCACGTTAACAACAATCTCATCCCATTCAAGGGGAAACATCTCAACACATCATTGTCATCCCATATAAGGGGAAACAACCTCATCACATTAACACGGGGATTTACCCCTCAATCACTCCTACACAAGCACGTGTAGTTTCGGGGTTAGGTTGTTTTCACCTACCCTTCCTTGGTTACTAAATGATACTCCCAAGCATTTATTTTTAAAAAGGATTCACAACTCATTTCAACATCTTGTTCTCGACTCTTTGTTTCATTGGCACCAATGGCCCCAAATATAATGTCATTATTGGCACGTTGGCCGTATTTCATATTCTATATTTACTATTTCACTTTCAAACATCATCATGAATCGTCAATAACAAACATTTCTACTCAAGACTTTAAATACACATTTGAGCAACTAACCAAATTAAGGGTCTTAGGCATATGTGATTTTGTACACAATTCGACATGCTAGTTTTTATTAGAATCGCGTTTTTAAATCATAACATATTAACACACAACCCATGCTTAATCACCTTCTCAAATAGCAACTCAACATAACAAGGACATTTGGAATACAAATTAATAGCATATATCTTTTGACAGAAGGCTTATTTGGAATAATCAATTTATAATGAGCAACGCGGGACTTACAAGGCCATTGTGGGGTTAAATTTTAAAAGAGAAAATCCTAGCAACATTGATCTATTTAGAGATATAGAAAAATGAAACACAAAGTAGGAACGAGTTTATGGTTCCTTCTCATTTGAGAATTTTATCAAACACTAGGCGAGGATTATGATTTCAAGGTCCTCCTATTGTTGATTCCTTCATTCCACTACCCAAAGTCTATACGATTTAGCTCAACATTCTTCCCTAACCCTTGATAGTACATGCATGCATAATGGACAACTCCCACACCCAGGAATTGCTTTTCTTATTACATATTCCCAAACAAAATTTAGAAATTAAAGGTTAGGTCTAGAAACTTACCTCTTTGTTGAAGACCTTGTGAGCTTTCTTGTTGAATTTCAAGGCTTGACAAGCTTTTGGATAACAAATTACCTTAGGGATTTCACCTCTCACTCTAGGGCACTTCCCCTCTCTAAAAATATCAGATATTTCCTTAAAAAATGGTCTCTTACATCTAATTATCGAGATAGGGTCAGATTAAAAAAAAAAAAAAAAGAATCCCCGATGCAGATATGCGGTTACATATATGAATGCATAATGCTTCTGCGATCCGTAAAATGGACCGCGTACTGGCCCTCCGGAACTGGGCACTTCTGCCCCTCTCTTCGACCAATTTGCGGTCCACAGACCAATTCTGCGGTCACAGAATGCGCTGCAGAACTTCCTTCCAAAAATACTTTTTGTTGGAGCTGTCATGGGTTGTGCGGCCCGCAAAATGATTATGCGTATGCATAATGGACTGCATAATGGTCCAAAATTTTGTCCAAGTTTCTACTTCAGCATACGGTAGATCTGCGGTCCGCATATCAGTTCTGCGTTCGCAGAAATGCCCTACAATCTACAATCATCAATATATAAGTCTATCTTGGCACCACTAAACCATGGGTTTTCGGTGAAATATTTTGGGTCCTTACAAAAGTAAAGAAATGAAAGTGTTGAATATAAGATACGGCCACCGTGCCTTGGATGAATAATCATATGTATGGCCAAGAGAGCCAATGAAATAATGATGTTGTGAGTGGTTGAAAGTATTAACAAAACTATATATGGTGTGAAAGGTCAGGAGTTTAGTGTATTTGTATTTTTGCTTCCTTTGTGTGCCAATGAAAATATTTTTGGGAGTATCATTAGCAAGTCGAGGAACGGTAGGTCGTAAGGCTCACAACTGAAACTATATATGCTGGTATTAGAGTGGATTGTAATTATTTCTCTTATTTTGGATGAGATTGAAATAATTATGTGATGAGATTATTCAACTTAATTGGGATGAGATTGATGATAGCTGTGAATTTGAAATGATGAAGTCGACCCACATGGCATATGTGGGAAGGCGGCCTAGCTGATCGGGTGGAGATCAGACGCCATGTCACACGCATGGTGGTTCCTACTGTTGGAAATACCTTTCTTTTGCATCACATTTCAATCCACATTGTTCGTGGAGAGATGTCCTAGCCGATCAGGCATGATCGGACTCCATGCTAAAAATACGGTGGTATATCAGTGCTAATGATCTCCCAACCAAAAATGATATTATTTTTGTATTTTTAAAATTATTATGTTTTAACTTTGCATTTGGATATTATTTATTGTTACTAGTTGCTTCCATGGTTTTTCCTTTATTATATTGGAATTTTATTTCTAAATAGGACATTTAGCTTCACATACTAGTACTATTCTACATGTACTAACGTCCCTTTTGACGGGGGCGCTGCATCTTCAGTGGATGCAGATGGTGAGCAGGCATCTTTGATTCTCGTTAGCAGTTACTCCCTACTCAGTAGGTTTCGGTGAGACTTACTCTATTCCGAACCTTATGTCACTTGACGTTATATATGTGTTTTGAGGTATAGCCAGGGCCTTGACGTTAGCACTTCCATACTACTCTTCTGTTTTACTTAGAGGCTCCGTAGACACGTTGTGCATGGTGTACGATGTTGGATAATGAGTTAGAAGTGTTGGTAATTGGCAAATACGTTTTTCCCTCGTAATCATGAACTTGTAATATTTTGGAAATTGTAAGATGAATATCCTTTGAGTAATGGCAAAAGAATGTGGAACATTTTACCCTTCTCATGCTTATCTCTTGTTAATGGTTCTTTTATTGTTATTGGGTTTGGTTGGGTAGAAGGCATCAAGTAGGATTGCTTGACCATGGTATCTCGGTTGAGCGTCTGTCGCGCTCCCTGAGGTCGGGGCATGACAATAAAGGTCGGTAACTTCATTTTTGAAGGCTCGGTGTATGGTTAAGAAGAGGTGTATAGCATATTGGCTTTTTTCGACATTCTAGTGCGAAGTTTCCTCCTATCGATTTGGTACCATTTGTGAGGAAATTTCTTGAGGTTTTCCCAACGCATTTGCTAGGTATGCCACTGGATAGGGATATTAATTTTGGTACTGACTTATTTTCACTCACTCAACCCATATCTATTTTACCGTACTGCACGGCTCCAGCCGAGTTGGAGAAGTTGAAGGAGCAGTTGCAAGATTTACTTAAAACGAGGTTTATTAGACCGAGTGTTTCTCCTTGGCGTGCACCAGTGTTATTTGTGAAGAAGAAGTTGGTACTATGGGAAGTGTATTGATTATAGGTAGTTTAAGGTTACTATCAAGAATAAGTATCCTTACCTCGTAATTATGGTTTGTTTGATCAGCTTGAAGGTGCTAAGGTTTTCACTAGTATTGACTTGAGATCGGGTTATTTATCAGGTGAAGATTTGGGCTTCAAATATCCCTATGAGAACTTTTAGGACTCGTTATGGTCATTATGAGTTCCTGGTAATGTCATTTACTTTGACTAATGCTCCAACAACATTCATGGATCTGATGAACCAGGTGTTCAAGCCTTATTTGGACTCTTTTGTGATAGTGTTCATTGATGACATCTTGGTTTACTCTTGCAGTAAGGAGAAACATGAGCAACATTGAGGATTGTGCTTCATACCATTACAGAGAAGAAGCTCTATGCTAACTTTTTAAGTATGAGTTTGGGTTGAACTCATTTGCATTCTTAGGTCACGTAGTGTATGGTGATGGTATTAAGGTTGATCCCAAGAAGATCGAAGCAGTTCAGAGTTGGCCTAGACCTACTACAATTACATATAACAGTACTGGAAAATTCACCTATGGCTACGCATGGAGATCTGTTGCACCAGATAGGTAAACAGTTGTCATAGAGGTACTGCAACGGTTTAGCGCTCGTTTCACAAGCTCGCGTGCCAATAGAGCTTAACTAACGGTTCTTGGAATGGTTCAGATAACCATTGCTATAGTATAGTCTGTCACAATTGTTTTACCTATTTCTGTTGGAACGATCATTCTTATCAACTGCAACGGTTGAATTCCGTTACCATAACATTTAATGCAACGGTTAATAACCGTTACTATATCTATTAAACCGTTACGGCTATTATAGATATGGCAACGATTTCTTTAAGATATTGCAATGATTTGAACTACCTATTGCAGCGGTTTATAGATTATTTTGGGACGGTTTGCAGGTCCTATGGCAACAGTTCTGTTAGCTATTGTAACAGTTTAATTGAATTGAAAATATTGCCCTTGTTGTAAATAAAGATTTACATATTTATACAATAAACTATAAAACACTAAAATTTATATAAATAACAAAATAAAACTATTCATAATTCAAATTGTCCAACAAGCTAATAAGATTCATAGAAGTGATGAAATGTTACCAAGTACATACATTCGACATTTCAAGAGTTAAAAGTTTTAAAATGTTGATAACAAACATTCCTAGAAACCACATGCATCTACATCAATTCAAAATTCTCTCAAGTAAGGTCTAGATCTTCACTACCTCCATCTTCCATTTTTTCATGTACTCCACATATAAAAAAGTAAAAATAAAGTCATTATCCTTTAAGAGAATCCGATCTAAAAATTCTCTTAGTCTAAAAAACCAAGGGTAAAAAGGAAGTATAAAATTCTGCATTAAACCCCTAAATTAGATGGCAAAATATTGGTTTATCCCATAATATATGGACAAAGATATTCTGGTGATCAAGGCATCAGCAACACATAGAAAGATACTGCAAAGAATGCAAAATTCCAAAAAACAATTCACAAGAAGTACAAAAAGACACACGTCTACTACACGCCAATTAATAAGGTAAATTAATCCACCCACCCTCTTATCAAACACAACTTTGTCCACAGTAAACAACCAAATCTATGCATTTGATATGTAAAAAGCTGCACTAGATACACAAGGCTCTCTGTTTTAGTATATAGTCACTGCATCTTAGAAAACAACACTTTTAACTATGCCAAAATATCTCATCTTAGTGTGGATCAACAATAACCACAACATATCTAGAAATGCAGCAAACCAGCTGCAAATATCAGTCAAAAATGCAGCAAAACAGCTATATAAATCACCTTCCCAAAGCTGCTGCAAAATTCAGCAATTCTCCTTTCAAAACCAACCAAACAATACGGCAAAACCCACCAGAGAAGCCAACTGAAAACCAGTGTGAACCCTATCTCGAATCGACCCCGAAACAACTCCAAGGCCCAGCCAAAACTCCCTTAAAATGACTTCACACACAACTCCTCTTTCTCCACCATAAATATCCTTTAAAACCAATAAAAAAATTATAAGAGAGAGAGAGAGAGAGAGCGCACAGTGGTAGAAGAAGCAACATAAAAAAGAGGAGAAGAAGAGGAAAGAGAAGACGTGTAACATTTAGTACGGACTAACCTTGATTGTTACTACCAACAGATGGACAATTTATTGGTTAAATAGCAGTTTGTTGTGCAGAGGAAGCTTCTCGAGGTGCACAAGCACTGAACATTAGCATGTCAGGATCAAGTCTCAAATATTGCCCTTGTTGAAGTCGTATAACGACGTTCGTTATAATATCTTGTTCCATAGCATCATTTTGTGCATTGAACGTTTCCAGCATTCTTTGTTGCATCATCTCTTCCATTTCCTCCATTTTTTGTTGCATTCTCTAATCAGTAGCATTTACAGAAGATCCAAAATCTCCCATTTTATTTTTTAAGACAGTTTTGGTATCTCCTCGTCCATACAATCTTAAGCGACCTTGGTGCTCAGGTCCCATGACTGATGCAAACGCGTCAACTGAACCACTGCCATCTTCACTTTCTTGAGTTGATCGTATATCTCTCCATTTCAGCCTACAAACCAAATGCAAGAGAAAAGAGTTTAAGTAAATAAAATGCAGTCAATAATTAATAAAAATTAAATAATCACGACAAACTTTAAATTAGAAATTTCTTACAATTTTACTAATTGTATTCTCATAAGAGCCTTTGTATACTCGACCAGGTTTTCTTTTTCTTGTAGCCACAAAGATGTTCTTACTTGATAGTTTATCCGAAGTATCATCCATTTCCTTTCTTTTTGCCTAGTCACATGAAAATTGATATAAGAATCTTTTCATGCAAAGTTAGCAAGTTCATACTTTTAAACAAATAAGAGAAAACATCAAACGTTGTTGATTAGATCAAAACTTATTTTGCGAGCAGTGTGCGGATGCTTCAACTTTTTTTGATTCTCAATATTGGTTTTGGATGTTTTCTGCAAATAAACAAGCAATTAGTTTCGGCTATTGTTTCTTGAAAGCGCTAAAAAGCACATTTCAGCAATAAAAGGAGAATCAAAATTTTGTGCTAATTCTTTAGAATCCATGCTTAAATTGGGCTACAGAAATCTTAGGATACAGCACCCAATTGAGTTGCTATTCAGATTCAGACATCATTGAGGGGAGCTGCTGGCATAAGAAAGTAACAGTATTGCCTATAAGAAGTTGTAACTTTTTGACATGGTACCAGATGAATCCACTAAACGTGGCAACAGGAAGTAAATAGCTGCAGCAAAAAGTGGAATTCTTTTGCTGCTTTTCTTCGACAAAAGATTGGTAAACTAAAGAAAGTTCCATTGTCTTTCAGCAGAATCCTACACAACTGGTGTGATGATATTTTTATGAATTAGTTTCATTAAAGTGGAAAATCTCCCATATTCAAGAAATATACCAAAAGAACATAGAGAAGTTATCCAAAAATATCTCTCAACTTTCCTATTGCATTTCTCCACACATCCTTCGATTTTCCAGCCAATGAAGAACCAATAACTTGAAGAGCTAATGGAAGTCCTCTACAACATTTAATCACTTCCTCTAAATACTCTTTGTAATAACCTTCAATTCGGTTATTTCCCCAAATGCATGCCAATTAAATAGCTCAGTTGCTTTAGTTGTATACAAAATTTCAACTTCATATATCTCACAGTGTTCATATTTTAGAATATCCAATTAAAGAAAAATGCATGGAACATAGCTCTATTTGTATACTTGGGAATGAATCAGGAACTTCAATATAGAATAAAAACAACAGTGCACATGGACATCACGGTCAAAATTTCATGAATGGAAAAGCGTTATTTAAAGAAGAGATTTATACAGTATGAAAGCTTTGTGATAGCTTTTCAAGATTGGACCCTAGACAAATATAAACTCGCTGGTGCAATCATAATCCGTCAAGTACTCCAACACCGGCTAACCTAATTCAAAAACATTGAAGTCTTCAAAATAAAAGAATGCATATGTACCACAGTTGCAAATTTGAGTGTCAGCTTGACTTTTTCCTTTTAATTCTTTATACCATTTGTCTTCCAGTCAACTTTGAATATGACAGCCCAGTTACAATATTTTTATATGTTCTATAGATTCTTATCACAAAGTTGGCAAACGTTGGATGTAATTACCTTAGCGGGATCGGAGTTCCAATATTCAAGAAGGCCTTTAAAGTGAGACTCCGGAACATCTATCGGCATATTCTCTATTCGAAGCTCGTTATTCTCTTATGCTTCTGTAATGACCCGGCCAGTCATTTTGAGACTATTAGCCCCGATCCCCTATTTAATATTTTCCCGTATCTGTTTATGCTTAAGTAACTTGCCGGGAGGTCTTATTTTTGGTTGCGGAGTGTTTTGGGACACTTAGTCCCTAAAACAGAAGCTTAAGTCTCAGGATTTTGACCGTAGTCGGAATTGTGTGAAGACGACTTCGGAATGAAGTTCTATCGGTTCTGTTTGCTCCGTTAGGTGATTTTGGAATTTGAAATGTGTCCGGACTGTAAATTTGAGATCTGTAGCTAATTTAGGCTTGAAATGGCGAAAGTCAATTTTTGAGAAGTTTGACCGGGGGTTGACTTTTTGATATCGTGGTCGAATTCCTATTCCGGAAGTTGGAATAGATCTGTAATGTTGAATATGACTTCTGTACAAAATTTGAGGCCAATCAGACGTGGTTTGGTAGTTTTCGGCGTCATTTGTGGAATTTGAAAGTTTAGAAGTTCTTTAGGCTTGAATCCGGGTGTAATTGGTGTTTTGATGTTGCTTTGAGTGATTCAAAGGTTCGGCTAAGTTCGTATGGGTTATATGACTTATTGGTATGTTTGGTTGAGGTCCCGGGATCCTCGGGGGTGCTTCGGATGCCCATCGGAAAGGAAATTTGGACTTAGGCATTGCTGATTTTTTTCTAGTGTTCTGGTGTTTCGCATCAGCAGTGGGAGCCCACAGGTGCGGCCACACAGAAGAAAAAAGGAGGACGCAGATACGGGCAAAGCTGGGTTGGACTGGAAGCGCAGGTTCGAGGTTAGGAGCGCATCTGCGAAATCGCAGATGCGGAAAGGGAGGCACAGATGTGGAAGAAGGCCTGAGTGGGAAGGATCACAGAAGCGGGCAGGGCCCGCAGGTGTGCACCCGTAGTTGCGAATGAGTGGCCGCGATGCGGAGTCGTGGAGCTTAAGTGGGATCCGCACCTGTTATGGAATTTCTGCAGGTGCAGCGTCGCAAATGCGACAGAATGTCCGCAGGTGCGGAAGAACTGGGCAGAAAATGGAACTTCGAGGGTTTGATTCCCATTTCGATTTTGGGACTTTCAATGCTCTGTGTGAGGCAATTTTTCGATGTTTCTTCAAGATAATTGTTGGTATTCAAGGCGTTTGGAGATTGATTTGAGGGTCAAGGGCATTGCGGAGCAGGATTTCTGCACGGTTGAGGTAAGTAATAGTCTTAAATCTGGTTTTAAGGGTATGAAACCCCGAGAATTGGTATGATGTGAGTGTTTGGAGGTGACACACAGACTAGGTGACAGGCGTGTGAGCGTACACCGCAAGGGATTGTGACTTGGTCCATCCCGTAAGACTGTAAAGTCAAATAACCATTGTTATTACTTGTTTTTCCTTGTCTTTGAGCAATTGACTGATTTTCATGTTAGAAACCATGCTTAGGCCATATGATATCACTGTTGGGACCCGCAACAATCGTATACTTGTTGAATTAACTGCTAATTGCTGTCTTGTACTCAGTCACAGTCATTAAGCTGTTGTGACGAGTTGAGTGTCTGTTGCCCTGAGAGGTTGTACTTGCTTTCCATTTGTTGATGCACTTAGTTGCTATCTATCATTATTATGAAATCTCTGAAAGATTCTATATCCGGATTACCTGCATTGTAACTGTATAAACCGATTTGACTTGAACTGACGGATTTGAAAGCACGTCTATTCTTTGCTAGAATTATTGAAAATGAACAACATTTGTATATCTCGTCGCTACCTTCTCAGTTCCTTATTTATTTTTGTTACTTACTGAGTTGGTTGTACTCATGCTATACCCTGCACTTCATGTGCAGATCCAGGTG